>JASVEL010004481.1:0-65538 GCA_032618575.1 Nicotiana noctiflora | reverse complement strand
GTTTTTACGAGGCGATAAGGGAGACGTCTTGATGTTCAAAGTATAAATCATCGCCTAGCCTACCGATAGCATCTCTGGGACGGGCAATGAAGGGACTAGATACAAGGATATTACTCCATTGAATGTACGAAATCGATATTTATCTCTAACACGTGAATGAAATTACTCCAATGAATGTACGAAATCAACAAGTATCTCTAATGTATTAACAAAACAGGCACACAAAACACCCAATGGCTAATGCCATAGCCATGAAAGAGTTCAACTTCACTCGAACCACGACGGGTTAATATTTCGACACTAAGTCAAAATAATACCCTATGGCTAAGTCCATCGCCATGAAAGAGTTCGACTTCACTCGAACCACGACGGGTTAACATTTCGACACTAAGCCGAAATAACACAGCATGGCTAAGGCCGTCACCATGAAAGAGTTTGACACTACTCGAATCACAACGGGTTAACATTTCGACACTAAGTCAAAACTACACCCTATGGCTATGGCCAACACCATGAAAGAGTTCAACTTCACTCAAACCAAAACGGGTTAACATTTTGACACTAAGTCGAAACAACACTCTATGGATAAGTCCTTCGCTATGAAAGAGTTCAACTTCACTCGGACCATGATGGGTTAACACATTGACACTAAGTCAAAACAACACCCTATGACTAAGGCCATCGCCATGAAAGAGTTCGATAGCGTAAACTATGATGGGATACTACTTCAGGACTTGTTCGAAAGTAACATCCCAATGGCTAAGGCCATCATTAAAGGAAAGAGTTCGACATTGGTAAAAATACGATACTACTTCGGTATAAGCTTGAAAGTAACATCCCTACGATCAAGGTCATTGCTAACAAAAAAAGTTCAAATTAAACTCACAACACAATGGGGTTAACATTTCAATAAAGATATGGAATAACATGATCGCGGCAAATATTATCGTTGAATAAACTGAAAAAAGGAAACAATCTAGAGGTAGACGACCAAAATAATTTTCATTACAACAAATATATTAGTGCTTGTTTTTACAACGAGCTCAAAGATGCCCTCACAAAAATGGTGAAGCAAAAGTAAATACAACCAAAAACTATACCACATCATTCCTTATGGCATACACCTCATCGTAACAAGAATCAGAGGTAAGTTTGTTCGCTCAATTGGTGACTCCCACAGTTGTAATAAATAAGGGTAAGACAACGCAGATAAGAAATCCGCAATAAAGCACTATGTAAAGTTGTAATCAAATACCCTGTCACAGAATCAATATCAACTGTACCTGTACCAACAAGTACCAGCAAAATAGTATAACGGCTAGCAGATGTAGCTAAATGCAATGCAATGCATGATATGACCCGCTACGGCGCGTAGCCTGATCCAATTTGGGTACCCGTGCTCACTATGGGGGTTCGGACTCCGAGGGGCTCCTACGGCCCAAGCACAATATCACTGGCGGCGTGCGATCCGATCCAATATATATACCGCTGCAACGTGCGTGCCGCCGATCCACTACCAGTCGGCTAATATGCAATTACGGCCTCGCGAGGCTCAAAAATAGTTTTTGAAAACTCTTTTATCATTTTTCGATTGAAAACAGTATGTCAAGTTCCAGAGATTGGAAATAGCATGATAACGGAAATAGCTACGGATTGGTAGTAACTAACATGTCAATATGATAAAACAATGATAACGATCCTCGCGGGATCCAATAACCGGCTCACGGCCCACAAGTATACTCAACCGCCCAAGAAGGGGTTCCTCGGCTCAAGAGTGGCCAATGTCACAATATATAGTATGCAACCATCCGAGAAGGAGGTTCGACGGCTCAAGAATGGCCAATGTCATAACACAGTACCAACAAGTCGGACTAAGCCATAGTCCCCAATCACAATCGACCCCGCACTCACATGAGAGTACGTGTCTCGCCGATATACAGCGTCACAAAGTGGTATACCGGGGTTTCGAACCCGCTGGTCATCACCCACATCTATTACTCACCTCGATACAGCGCGACGATTACTCCGCAATGCCCTTGCCACGAGAATCAAGCTTCGCACGTGTAGAATCTGATCAAATACAGTAGAAATACAACAAATTAGGCCAATGGTTCGACGCCCAATCAATGCAACTCAATTTACATCAAAATTCCCAAAGTTGTCAAAACCCGACTTTCGGTACGCTTCTCGAAAAATTAAAAAAGTCACATATTCCGAATCCTCATCTCGATACGAGTCTAGGCATATAAAATTTACCAAAATCGGACTCCATTTGCCCACTCAAATCGGTGTTTTTCTTCAATTTAGGCCTAGGGCTCAAACCCACCTTAAATCTTCTATTTACAGGGATTTAACCAAGGATTTCATGTTAAAATGATGTAATTAAGCCACAAAACTTACCTCCGACGAAACCCCGATGATTTCCCAGCAATCTCCCATCAATTTCTTCTCTTGGAGCTCAAAATGGACGTTTTGGGTATTAAACCCGCGACTGGTTCTGTTCTGTAATTAAACTCACTGCCAGTCAAATCTCTTCATCATGTTCGCGACGCCTCTCACGCGAACGCGATGCCTTATTCCGGTCCTTCATCGCGTACGCGACACACCGTCACGCGTCCGCGAAGACCATTCTCCCCTAGCCCTGATTTTTCCTCTACGCGAACGCGACATACATCATGCGTTCGCGATGCCTTGTGAATTCCTTATATGCAAACGCGGCACCAACCCTCGCGAACGCGATAGTCACCTGATCCCAGGCTACGCGAACACGGCATAGCCCTCGCGAACGCGAAGGCTAAAAGTTTGCCCGGTGATGTGCAATTTACAGCAGATCATTTCTTGCTTCCAAATGCCGGAAGATGGTCCGGATTCACCCCGAGGCCCCCGGGACCCCAACGAAAACCACCAACATACCCTAAAATACGATACAAACTTGTTCCAATCATAAAAACACCATCCTAAACATCAAAATCACCAATTACACACGGATTCAAGCCTAAGTTTCTTCAAAACTTCCGAATTACACATTCCATCAAAAACCCGACCAAACGACATCCGAATGACCTGAAATTTTGCGGACATATCCAAAATCACATAACGGAGCTACTGCAACTGTCGGAATTCCATTCCGACTCCCGGATCAAAATCTCACCTACCGTTCGGATTTCGCCAAAATTCAACCTTAGCCAATTCAAGCCTATTTCTACACCGGATCTCCAAATTCAATTCCGATTGCTCTCCTAAGTCATAAATGATCCCCCGAAACTAGTCGAATCATCAGAATCTGATTCCGAGCACTCTAACTCGATAGTCAACTCTAGGTTGACTTTCCATATTCAAACTTCCTTCAAACATGCTATTTGCTTTATTTTCAATCCAAATCACTCCTAACTCAGCTGATAGACTCTAACACTGATATAAAAGCATAAAACATGAAATTACAACATAACGGGGTGGTAATTTCCATGACGACGGGCCGGGTCGTCACATTCTCCCCCTCTAAAGCAAATGCTCGTCCTCGAGCGGGTCAAGAAACATACCTAAAGTCTCAAACAAGTGAGGATATCCGCTCCGCATCTCCCACTCGATCTCCCAAGTGGCCTCCTCCACGGGTCGACCTCTCCACTGAACCTTAACTGATGCAATCTCCTTGGACCTCAATTTTCTCACTTGACGACCCAAAATGGCAATAGGCTCCACATCATAGGATAGATCACCATCAAGCTGAATGGTACTGAAGTCTAATACATGAGACGGATCTTCAATGTACTTCCGGAGCATAGACACATGGAATACTGGATGAACACTGGATAAGCTGGGCGGCAAGGCCAACTCATATGCCACCTCTCCAACTCTCCTGAGTATCTCAAAAGGACCAATGTACCTAGGACTCAACTTCCCTTTCTTCCCGAACCTCATGACACCCTTCATAGGTGAAACCTTCAACAATACTATGTCACCAACCATGAAAGACAATTCTCGAACTCTACGGTCCGCAAAACTCTTCTGACGAGACTGTGCTGTACGTAGCCTCTCCTGGATCAACTTTGCTCTATCCAGAGCATCCTGGACTAACTCAGTCCCTATCAATCTATCCTCACCAGGCTCAAACCATCCCATGGGGGATCTACACCGTCTGCCATACAATGCCTCATACGGGGCCATCTGAATACTCGACTGATAACTGTTGTTGTAGGCAAACTCAGCAAGTGGTAAGAACTCATCCCACGAACCACCAAAATCAATCACACAAGCTCGCAACATATCCTCCAAGATCTGAATAGTGCGCTCAGACTGTCCGTCTGTCTGGGGGTGAAATGCTATACTCAACTTAACCCGCGTACCCATCTCTCGCTGAAATGCTCTCCAAAACTGAGAAGTGAACTGAGTACCCCTGTCGGATATGATAGACACCGGGACTCCATGCAACCGGACAATCTCCCGAATAAAGATCGCTGCCAACCGCTCAGATGAGTAGGTAGTACTAACTGGAATGAAGTGAGCTGACTTGGTCAGTCTATCCATAATCACTCATATAGAACCAAACTTCCTCGCTGTCCGAGGGAGTCCAGTAACAAAGTCCATAGTGTTCCTTTCCCATTTCCACTCAGGAATATCAATGCGCTGAAATACACCACCGGGCCTCTGATGCTCGTACTTAACCTGCTGACAGTTGAGGCACCGTGACACATGTCTTACAATGTCAATTTTCATCTTTCTCCATCAATAGTGCTGTTTCAAATCTTGATACATCTTCGCGGCTCCTAGATGGATAGAATACCGTGAGCTATGGGCCTCCTCCAGAATCAACTCACGAAGGCCATCAACATTGGGCACACATATCCGGCCCTGCATCCTCAATATGTCGTCACTATCAATGGTGACATCTCTAGCATCATCATGCTGAACTCTGTCCCTAAGGACAGCCAAATGTGGATCATCATACTGGCGCTCACGAATACGATCATATAGAGATGACCGAGATACAACACAAGCCAATACCCTGCTGGGCTCCGAAATATCTAACCTCACTAGCCGATTGGCTAGCACCTGAACATCATAAGCAAATGGCCTCTCCTCAACTGGAATATATGCCAAGCTCCCCATACTGACCGCCTTCCGGCTCAAAGCATCGGCCACCACATTGGCCTTCCCCGGATGATATAATATAGTAATGTCATAATCCTTAAGCAACTCAAGCCATCTCCGCTATCTCAAATTAAGATCTTTCTGTTTGAACAAGTACTGGAGACTACGATGGTCGGTATACACCTCACAAGACGCACCGTACAAATAGTGCCTCCAAATTTTCAAGGCATGAACAATGGCGGCTAGCTCCAAATCATGAATAGGATAGTTCTTCTCATGTGGCTTCAACTGCCGAGAAGCATAAGCAATTATCTTACCTTCCTGCATCAACACACAACCTATCCCCACTATCGAGGCATCACAGTAAACAGTATATGAACCTAAAACTGATGGCAATACTAACACTGGAGTTGTGGTCAAAGCTGTCTTGAGCTTCTGAAAGCTCTCCTCACACTCATCCGACTACACGAATGGTGCACCCTTCTAAGTCAATTTAGTCAATGAAGAAGCAATGGATGAAAATCCCTGAACAAACCGGCGATAATATTCCGCCAAGCCAAGAAAGCTCCTGATCTTTGTAGTTGAGGACAGTCTAGGCCAACTCTGCACTGCCTCTATTTTCTTTGGATCAACCTGAATACCATCACGAGACACCACATGTCCCAGAAATGCTACGGACTCGAGCCAAAACTCGCACTTGGAGATTTTAGCATATAGCTTCTCCTCCCTTAATCCCTGCAACACAATACTCAAATGCTGAGCATGCTCCTCCTGACTACGGGAGTAGACTAGAATGTCATCAATGAACACAATCACAAATGAATCCAAATAGGGTCCGAACACACTGTTCATCAGATGCATAAATGCTGCTGGGGCGTTGGTCAGCCCAAACGACATCACAAGAAACTCATAATGACCATATCGGGTCCCGAATGCAGTCTTCATAATATCCGAGTCCCTGATCTTCAGCTGATGATAGCCTGAACGAAGATCGATCTTAGAAAACACCCTCGCACCCCGTAACTGATCAAACAAATCATCTATGCGCGGGTAGAGGGTACTTGTTCTTCACTGTCACTTTGTTCAATTACCTATAATCAATACACATTCGCATGGAACCATCTTTCTTTTTAACAAATAATACCGGCGCACCCCACGGGGACACGCTAGGCCGGATGAAACCCTTATCTAGAAGCTCTTGAAGCTTCTCTTTCAGTTCTTTCAACTCAGCTCGTGCCATCCAATAAGGAGGAACGGATATGGGCTGAGTGCCCGGTACCAAGTCAATACCTAAATCGATGTCCCTGTCCGGTGGCATACTCGGCATGTCTAAAGGGAATACATCTAGAAAGTCCCTCACAACAGGCACAGAATCAATACTAGGAGACTCAGCTCCCACATCTCTCACAAAAGCCAAGTATGATAAACACCCTTTTTCGACCATCTTCCGAGCTTTTAAGAACGAAATGACACGGCTAGGGACGAAATCGGTCGAACCCCGCCACTCAATTCTGAGAAATACCAGGAATGGCCAACGTAACTGTCTTAGCATGACAGTCCAATATTGTTATAACCCATATCCACACACGTTAGTTCATTCCATAAGTTAGATAACACAAATCCAAGAAGGAATTATCCTTGAGATGATAAGAAGTTAATCCGATTAATCTCAAGTGATACAAGGGTGCATAAGGGTGATTAACAAGTATTAGAAGTTAAACGAATCAAGGATGTTGTAACTCGTACTTTTGGGTAAACCTATAAATGCTTAGTATACTTAGGAGGTCATGATTTAAGGTATTTGAATCATATAATATCCGTATCATAATTCTTGAAGTCAAACGAGTTATGAAACAAAAGTCGACAAAAGTTGTTGCAACTTAGGTTCATAGTTTTACCTAAACTTTAGGTCAAATGTTATTAAGTATTTCTCCCAATATACTTGGAATTACGGGGTTATCTACCCACCAAATTAAATATCTATGAGTCTAGTTTCCAACGCATTAAACGGTTTAGCAATACGACATTGGAATAGAGAGATATAGACATTTTAGTGAGACTGCACAAGCTGCTAGGTGCAAGTAGGTGAGTCACCTACTTGGTTAACTGTCAGCCCAAAAGAGGGAATTTCGGGTTAGATAAGCAGCCCATTAAAAGGCTTATCTTCTGCAATATATACCTCTTTATATTTCACAAATAACCAGACCTAAGACCCTGCAAAATTCCTCCCAAAAATTATCTACAAACCCTAATTGATTTTCCCTCTCTTTCAAGTTCAAATTGGGGGTAAACACTAGAGTTTGAAGAACCAAGTTAAAGGCTGAGTTATCCAACAACAAAGGTGAGTTTACTGCTATATTTCATACATTTATTATGCTGTAAATTCATGGCAATTCGTTATATACATGTAAGAACTCACGGGACGGTGATCGGAAGCCGTGAGTTCAAGTTATTCACTTGTAGCGGACTGTTTTGTGGACTATTTTGTGGACTGTTTTGTGTTGCTGTTGGACTGCGTTTTTATTACTGTTTTGTGGAGTTTTGGAGGAGGCAGGGTGTGGAGAAACACCATATATATGTTGGGTTGTGGTCTGCTAGTTCTTCATAATATTTTTGGGTCATTTGGTACGACTATAGTGGCCGTCATATGTATGATGTGATTAGGTTGTGTGTGGACTGTTTTGGGAGGCTCAATATGTTTATTATTGATGTTGTTTAGGCTGTTTGGTGATTGTTTTGAATGGTGTGAAGTCATACATATAGGGGAGGTGCTGTCCGTTTCATCACAAAATAGGTTGTGATTGGTACATAATAGTTGCGACGCTTAAACGTTAATGATAGTGTCATTTCTCCTATTATAGACTAAGGAGTCGTGACGTTTGCATAGCTTGAGGTTGTGGCAGTATATACAAGGTATGTGTGGCTGTCCCTTTCCTTCTTTTGCACGACTCCGATTAATATAATGTAATGAACGAGCTTCCAAAGATACTCTATTCTTAGAAGCTAAGCAGTAGTTACATTGTTTCCCCTCTTATGGAACGATTGATGTTGATGTTGCTTCTCTTATTCTTATGTTATCAATCTTGTTGGTACTTCCTGATTCCTATAAGGTTCATAGTGAAGAGTTAGTCCTAATAAGGTGTACATAGGATACCGACCTTACGTCACTCCGAAAGGTCTACAAAGTGTTTCCAAGAGTCGAGCATGCATTATATATATGTATCTATTTTACTCTACCGAGCTGCGCTATAGTCGGCCGGGTACGGCACCTATTGTGCATCCACTGATCGGTTGGGTTTTACCGAGCTCCACGTGGCCGGGTACGATTCTACCGAGCCTTATAATGGCCGGGTATGTTTTTACCGAGCCTATTACGGCCGGGTACGATATGATGATGATGATGCCCACAGAGGCGTATGTTTTAAAAGATTATGTATTTATACATATGTATCATGCATTTCATGTCAGTAGCCCTCAGAGGTACTCAGACGTTACAGGTTGTATATTCTCTATCCCTGCTTACATTACTGTTCGTATTTATGGTTCTCTGCCTTACATACTGAGTACTTTATTCGTACCGACGTCCTTTTATTTGTGGACGCTGCATGTCGTGCTGCAGGTCCTGATAGACAGGCAGGTGTAGCTCCCCCATCACAGTAGGTTGTCCAGTTCAGCGGTGATTGGCGAGATCCCTTCTCCGGACTTGCCTTGGTCTTGGTATGCATTTTTGTTATAGACATTATGGGTATGTCGGGGCCATGTTCCGGCTATGTTGCAGCACTTATGTTCCTTTAGAGGCTCATAGATAAGTGTCGACTCATGTATAGTTTGGTATGCCTTGTCGGCTGGTTTTTGTTGATTAGTCTTTCATTTTAGCGTGGTAGCTTGTACCATATGTATATAGTTTCTTGATTGTCTCGGTCATCCCATGTTATGTAGGTTCATGCAATCATATTTTATTGTTGGTTGTTCATGATCCATGTCTACCATTTATATTGGTCTCGTCAGCTTAAAAGATAATAAAGAAGGTTAGATAAAATGTACGTTGGTGCTCGGCAAGTATGGTCGGGTGCTAGTCATGGTCCTCCAGTTTGGGTCGTGAAAAACTTGGTATCAGAGCAAGTCTATCCTAGGGATTGTCTATGAGCCATGTCTAGTAGAAATCTGCCTGGGTCTCCAGACCCCCAATAAATATAACAAAGGATCTATAGACATGATCCACAATAATTGTATCACCCACGGGGGTGGATACATGAACAGGTAAGTCAAGACTACCACGAGTCGCACCCAAATAATGTGCAAAATAAGAGGACACGTATGAATATGTGGACCCGGGATCAAATAGAACAGAGGCATCTCTATGACAGACAGAAATGATACCTGTAATCACTGCATCAGAGGCAACTGCATCACGCCTGTCAGGAAGTGCATAGAACCGCGCCTGGCCTCCACCAGATCTCTCCTTGCCCCTGGGGCGACCACGAGAAGACTGACCTCCACCTCTACTAGACTGAGATGGTGCTAAAGATAACGACTGATCCCTCTGCTGAGTCCTGTCCCTACGGAGTCGAGGGCACTGTCTCCTCATGTGGCCAAACTCACCACACTCATAACATGCACCTGGTACTGGAGAAGGGGACTGAAGGGAACCCCTCGGTGCAGAAGAACCATGGGCTAAAGAAGTAGGTGCTGCACTCTGGGCTGGAAGGGCACTAAGTGATGACTGACCCTGCTGAAACCCCTGTCAACCACAACCATAAGAACCTCCGCTCTGCCCTGAGCGGCCGGAATGAGAAGGTCTAGATGAGCGAACTCTGCTCTGCTGGGAATGCCCTCTAGATGGAGCACCACTGAAACTGCCAGAACCACGAGGCCTCTTGGCCTCCCGCTCCTCCCTCTCTCGGCGACGATCCGCCTCAATGGAGCGTGCCATATCAACAACCTGCTCAAAAGATGATGACAGAACTCGCTCTCCGGTCATAAGAATGCGGATAGAATAGTTGAGGCCATCAATGAACCTCCTGATCCTCTCCCTATTAGTAGGGATCATCCACGTGGCATGCCTAGCCAACTGTGTGAATCTAAGCTCATACCGAGTCACAGACATGTCGCCCTGAACCAACCACTCGAATTGGCGACGTAGCTCCTCGCGACGAGACTAAGGTACATACTTCTCTAGAAAGAGAGTAGAGAACTACTGCCATGTGAGAGGTGCTGCTCCTGCAGGCCTACGCCTCTCAAACTCTTTCCACCAATCAAATGCGGGACCAGTGAACTGAAAGGTAGTAAATGAAACTCCGCTGGACTCAAGAATACCAGCCGTTCGCAACATCCTCTGACACTTGTCCAAGAAACCCTAGGCATCCTCGCCCTCAACGCTACTGAAATGGGGTGGCTGAAGTCTACCAAATCTCTCAAGACGACGCTGCTCGTCGTCGGGCATAACCTGAACCATATGCTCTGGAGCTGGAGCTGGTGCAGCTGGAGGAATAACCGGTGCAACCACCTGAGCGGGGACCGCCTCTGGCGTCTGAAGTCCCCGAACAACCGGCTCGGGTGTGCGAGCTGCAGGGGTCTGCTGACCACCCCCTGTCTGAGATGTCGCTACAGCAGCAGTAGCTGAGACTACCTGAGCCAAACCGGAACACACCGATAATATCTGAGCAAGAGTCTCCTGAAGACCAGGAATAGCAATAGATACAGTCTGGCCCTGAACTTGGGCTACTGGAGCATCAACCACCTGGGGGCTGCTCCTGAACTGGTATAACGGGCGGGTCAGCTGGCACTGCCTCAGCTGCCCTACCCTACCTCTAGCACTACCGCGCCCACGGCCTCTAACAGGTGGCAATGGAGGTCGTCCACCTCGTCCCGATGCTCGCGTTCTCGCCATCTGCGAGAGAATAGAATATAAAAGTTCAGTTCTCAGAACAACAAGATCGCACGACAGAGTTCAAGAAAAGTGAAGTTTTCCTAAAGGTTCGCAGCCTCCCGAGGATAAGTACAGGCGTCCCCGTACCGATCCACAAGACTCTACTAACCGGCTCAAGACTCATGAGGCCTAGTAAACCTAGGCTCTGATACCAACTTGTCACGACCCCAAATCCGGTCGTTATGGCGCCCAGCACGTTGCTAAGCCAGCCTGACCAATCAATAACAAGAATGGAGCTAGAAGCTCGTTTTATCCCATTTAAGCATATCAAATCACGAAGCAACAACGATACATATAATGAAAACGGGGAAACCAAGTCCCATAATACACCAACTCCCATAGACCGAAGGGTCAAGAGTCATGAGCCTCTACTGAACATAAGTGTATAAAGGTTTACAAAATACCAAGTGCGGAAAGAAAAGTCGATATAGAATCAAAAGACAGTAAGAAGGAATATCGGGTCCTGCGGACTCTGCAGCTACCTCATATATCCCACAGATGTCGCCTCGCACAGCTACTGAATCACTGCTGAGAGGTACCTGGATCTGCACACAAGGTGCAGGGAGTAAAATGAGTACTGCCAGACTCAGTGGTAATAAACAGGGGTAAGACAGCGTAGATGAGAAAACCACAATAAAACACTATGTAAAGCTGTAACCAATACCCTGTAACAGTTCAATATCAACAGTAGAGAACCAACAAAATATCAACAACATAGTATAACAACTAGCGGATGTAGCTAAATGCAATGCAATGCATGAAATGACCGCTACGACGCGTAGCCCGATCCAATTTGGGTACCCGTGCTCACTGTGGGTGTTCAGACTCCGGAGGGGCTCCTACAGCCCAAGCACAATATCACTGCGGCGTGCAGTCCGATCCAACATATATACCGCTACGGCGCGGAGCCTGATCCACTACCAGTTAGCTAATATGCAATTACAGCCTCGCAGGCCCAAAAATAGTTTTTGAAAACTCTTTTATCATTTTTCAGTTGAAAACAATAATATCAAGTTCCAGAGATTGGAAATAGCATGATAACAGAAATAGCTACGGACTGGTAGTAACTAACATGTCAATATGATAAAACAATGATAACGATCCTCGCGGGATCCAATAACTGGCTCACGGCCCACAAGTATACTCAACCGCCCAAGAAGGGGGTTCCTCGGCTCAAGAGTGGCCAATGTCACAATATATAGTATGCAACCATCCGAGAAGGAGGTTCGACGGCTCAAGAATAGCCAATATCATAACACAGTGCCAACAAGTCGGACTAAGCCATAGTCCCCAATCACAATCGACCCCGCACTCACGTGAGAGTACGTGTCTCGCCGCTATACAGCGTCACAAAGTGGTATACCAGGGGTTTCGAACCTGCTGGTCATCACCCACATCTATTACTCACCTCGATACAGTGCGACGATTACTCCGCAATGCCCTTGCCACGAGAATCAAGCTCCGTACGCATAGAATCTGATCAAATACAGTAGAAATACAACAAATTAGGCCAATGGGTCGACACCCAACCAATACAACTCAATTTACATCAAAATTCCCAAAGTTGTCAAAACCTGACTTTCAGTACGCTTCTCGAAAAATTACAAAAGTCACATATTCGGAATCCTCATCTTGATACGAGTCTAGACATATAAAATTTACCAAAATCGGACTCCATTTGCCCACTCAAATCGGTGTTTTTCTTCAATTTAGGCCTAGGGCTCAAACCCACCTTAAATCTTCCATTTACAGGGATTTAACCAAGGATTTCATGTTAAAATGATATAACTAAGCCACAAAACTTACCTCCAATGAAACCCCGATGATTTCCCAGCAATCTCCCGTCAATTTCTTCTCTTGGAACTCAAAAATGGAGGTTTTGGGTATTAAACCCGCGACTGGTTCTGTTCTGTAATTAAACTCACTGCCAGTCAAATCTCTTCATCGCGTTCGCGATGCCTCTCACGCGAACGTGATGCCTTATTCCGGTCCTTCATCGCGTACGCGACACACCGTCACGCGTCCGCGAAGACCATTCTCCCCCAGCCCGGATTTTTCCTCTACGCGAACGCTACAGACATCACGCGTTCGCGATGCCTTGTGAATTCCTTATACGTGAACGCGGCACCAACCCTCATGAACGTGATAGTCACCTGATCCCATCCTACGCGAACGCGGCATAGCCCTCGCAAACGTGAAGGCTAAAAGTTTGCCCAGTGATCTGCAATTCACAGCAGATCATTTCTTGCTTCCAAATGCTGGATGATGGTCCGGATTCACCCCGAGGCCCCCCGGACCCAAAAAAAAACCACCAACATACCCCAAAATACGATACGAACTTGTTCAAATCATAAAAACTCCATCCTAAACATCAAAATCACCAATTACACACGGATTCAAGCCTAAGTTTCTTCAAAACTTCCGAATTACACATTCCATCAAAAACCCGACCAAACGACGTCCAAATGACCTGAAATTTTGCAGACACATCCAAAATCACCTAACGGAGCTACTGAAACTATCGAATTCCATTCCGACCCCCGGATCAAAATCTCACCTACCGTTCGGATTTCGCCAAAATTCAACCTTAGCCAATTCAAGCATATTTCTACACCGTGCCTCCAAATTTAATTCCGATTGCTCCCCTAAGTCACAAATCACCTCCCGGAACTAACCGAATCATCGAATCCGATTCCGAGCCTTCTAACCAAATAGTCAACTCCGGGTTGACTTTCCTTATTCAAGTTTCCTTCAAAAAGGCTATATGCCTCATTTTCAATCCAAATCACTCCTAACTCACCCGATAGGCTATAATACTGATATAAAGCATAAAACATGAAATTACAATATAACGGGGTGGTAATTTCCATGATGACAGGCCGGGTCGTCACACTTTACAAGCATGATCATTCGCACAGAGGGGAGGTCACGCCTTATTGAGGTTCCTACGTATTCAAATTTGCTGCTCCAAGGCTCGAGTTTGGTGTCTCAGTTCAGGATGCTGTGCTTGGAGACAGAGAATGAGTCGCTAAAGGACGTCACGAACATCGGGTTGATGAACGAGGTGGCCGTGATGGGCTTGAGGGTATGTATTCGTATATCGTTTTATCCATTCTTTGCCTTGTTTTATTTTCCCCCTTAATCGTTGTCTTCATTTCACAGGCCTACTTGCTGGAGATAGAGAGCATCCGCCAAGCTAACATTCGCTCGATGGTGTTTTTATGGGTGTTTGAGAAGTATCGCTGCTACCGGGATAGGTATAGGGAGATGCGTGTGCGTTTGAGGAAAAACTCCCATATCCGGGCCCTGGTTGAGAAATTGGCGAGGTGAGAGCTTCAGGCGCAACAAACGCTTGGCCGGATGAGCACCCTTGATGAGTAGATTCGTAAGAAGAATGAGGAGCTCGAGGCCGGGAGGAGGGCCGCAGTCGAGTGCGAGCGTCGATGCCTGGCCAAGGTAATAGAGGTTGTATCAGTGTGGAGCGAGAAGGTAGTTTTACTAGAGGGAGAGATTGTGGCCTTGAGCGCTAGTTGGACGATGCCTCGACAAGGGTTAAAGTGTTACAAGGGGCCATCCGTGCGGGCGAGTCCCACTAGTCGCTAGTAAGGGCTGCTGCCGCCTTCAGGGAGGCGAGCCTCGAGGGGCGGATAGGTACCTTGAGCGGGACGTTCACACTGTGGCAAGCGGAGGAGGCGAACCGGCATCTTCAGGAACATGCTACTTCCTCTGGCCATGCTCGTGAGCTTTGGTTTATGTTGAGGCCCAGCAGGATGTATACAAAAATCTGTGGGAAGCCAGCATCGTGACCAAAGGTACTATCGAGGGGGCACGGAAAAAGGCTCGGGAGGCCCGTATGGACTGTGGTTTTGATGCAGCGATGCCAGGGGCTGATGATGGCGCAGATGGGAGCGCCGATAGTGCCGAGTAGAAAGAAGTGTTCTTTCCTTTTCTTTATGCCATTTGGCGTTTGTTGTTGTTTTTTTTTCTCTTTTTTTTATTGACCGACTTTGGGCGGGTGTAAGCGGGGATGACCCGCAATTATTTTTATGAATAAAAGAAATCTTCCTTCTATTTTTTGCCCTGTGTCTGTTTTGCACCTCCCATTTTTTAGGTTTTTCTTCGCATGCATTTGAAGCAGTGATATGCCTTTGAGTTTGACTTCGGTAGCCATGTCAGTTTTTGATTGTTGGCGACTTTTCTTTTTCGACTCAGGGTGATCGAGTAAGAACCGTTTCTTGGCGGTGGTGGTGCTTAGCCTTAGTCCCAGTTCGGGCACGGTCGGGCTACTGGTCGTGATGATAAAAATGCGACCTTGTAGTTTGGTCGGGACCGAACTTTATGTGTCTCTAATTTTAGCTCGAGTTGGGCATACTTACTTGGACAACAAGGGTGCTTCACCCGTGCCTTGATTCGTTGGAGATTGAGCTCTACTGAGTTTATTGATGAAGGAGCCCCATCCGAGTCCTGGTTCAGCCATGGTTAGAACTTGTTAAATTTGAGGGAGAAAGCATTTGAACTTATCATTCGAGCGAGGTCGAGCTCGTGAATTTGATGGTGAAGGAGCATAGCTTGAGTCCTAGTTCAAATATTGTTGGACTTTGCCAATTTGGAAGATGAAGGTGCGTGGCCTGAGTCTTGGTTTGACCGTAGTCGAACCTATTGGTGAAGGCGCATAGTCCGAGTCTTGGTTCAACCGTAGTTGAATTTATTGGAGAAGGCGTATATCCTGTGTCTTGGTTCAACCGTGGTTGAATTTATTGTCGAAGGTGTATAGCCAGAGTCTTGGTTCGGCCGTTGTCGAACTTATTGGCGAAGGTGCGTAGCCTGAGTCCCAGTTTAGCTGTTGTTGAACTTTGTCAAATTTGAAGGTGAAGGTGCATAGCGTGAGTTCCAGCTCACCCATTGTTGAACTTTGTCAATTTTTGGAGGCGAAGGCGTATAGCCTGGGTCCCAGTTCAACCATTGTTGAACTTTGTCAACTTTGAAGGCAAAGGCGTATAGCCTACGTCTTAGTTCAACCAAAGTTGAATTTATTGGAGAAGGCGCATGGCCAGAGTCCCAGTTCAACTAGAACTTCATCGATTTTTGGAGGCAAAGGTGCATAGCCCTAGTCTTTATTCGATCATAGTCGAACTTATTGGCGAAGGCGCATAGCCTGAGTCCCAGTTCAACTGTTGTTGAACTTTGTCAAATTTGCAGGCGCATAGCCTGAGTCCCAGTTCACCCATCGTTGAACTTTATCAATTTTTGGAGGCGAAGGCGCATAGCTTGGGTCCCAGTTCAGCCATATTTTAACTTTGTCAACTTTGAAGGCGAAGGCGCATAGCTTGAGTCTTAGTTCAACCGTGATTGAATTTATTGGCGAAGGCGCATGGCCTGAGTTCCAGTTCAACTATTGTTGAACTTTATCGATTTTTTGAAGCAAAGGCACATAGCCTTAGTCTTGGTTCGACCGTAGTCAAACTTATTGGTGAAGGCGCATAGCCTGAGTCTCAGTTCAACTACTGTTGAACTTTGTCAAATTTGAAGGCGAAGGCGCATAGCCTTAGTCTTAGTTCAACCATGGTTGAATTTATTGGCGAAGGCACGTAGCCTGAGCCCCGATGTTGGGGGTATTGAGTGGTGAAGCTTGGTTTTCGTTTGAGACTTTGATCAGTTTCTGCGTTGCCTTCCCAATCGGGATATGTGGGTTGTTTTGAGGTGGATCTCGGTTTGGGATATCTCTGCTCCGATTTTCGGTTGGGGCCCGTATCGGGGGTGTGGGAGATGCCTCATAGGGATCCTCCCTTAGGAGGGGGGACTTCTTCTTCTCGTTTGCACTATCGGAAATGGGAGAGAGAGAGGACTTGCTCGAGCTGGGTAGTTTTTTTCTTTTCTAGCGTTTCTTTTCTTTTAGTTCCAGGAAGAACTAAGCGATCTTGCTAGGAAATCCCCACAGACGGTGCCAATTTGTTTGACTCAAAAGTTACCATACACTTTATGAATACGAAACAATGTATATAAATTACGGGTCAATCATAGCAAGTCGTACTAATTCAAGAACCATGCAAAAGAAATAATAATAAATTCCCCCAATTAGGGTGAGAAATGTTGACAGCTTTTATTGATGATATTGGTTTGGTCTGCCTCTCCATGAAGAGGTTCAGAGCCTTACAATCATGTTGTATCCCTTATTGAGATGGATATTTATTAGCTATTTTCTCTCTATTACTCTCTCTCTTTGGAGAATAGTGATGATGAAGAAGAAGTCCTCTTCTTGGGGTTTCCTCTCTCGGTATTTATAGTGGTGAGCTGCATGAGCTGGCAATCGACGGTCGTGACCACATTAAGGTTTCGTCTTCAGGATAGTGGATGACCGTAGCCTTATTAATCAAATCAGGCAGGGGTTGAGTACCGTTAATTATGAGTGGTCGTACCAGTTATTAATCTTGAATTAACCTAAAAGATGATCGACTTCGTCAGTTATCGTGGGGTTGGATTCTGACTCACGCATTTTGCATTAAATTTATCCGAAAGCATCACTAGCTTAGGCTCTTACCGCGTGCCTGTTGAAGCCTTCGAAGTATCTTTTTGATAGATGCCTCTATTTGTATGGGGAATTCAAAGTTTAGAGATTTTCTAGGGGAAAAATTGGGAAAAAATAAGCATGGACAGTACTAGATAAGTTTATCCTACTAGATCAGTTCATTCTTCAACCTGGAAAAATGAAAGCCTTGTTGATTCAGTTAATCAGCCTAACCAAATATTTGAGAGGAAATTAAATACTGTAACATACATTTGTTACTATAATATATATGAAAATGAATTCACACACGCCATCTTAATAAAGTAGTAAATATCGTTTCATCTTCTTAAAATTGGATAATCTCGAGTATTTAATCTTGCATTAGGAGGGTGTTTAATTTTCTCATAGGTCATCACCATTTATCATTGCTAGACTTACACTTTTTTTTATTTTATTGTAATTCACACACATTTTTAATAATTTTATGTGATTGCTTAAATTCTTTTTACTTATTGACATAGAATACACACGCAATATGCGTGGGCAGATTCCGAAACTTTTCTAACATTTTTTCTGGACAAAAAATACGTTTTTACTATAAAAAGAAAAAGGTTACCTAAATACCTAATTCGCAGTTCTATATCGCAAAATACTTTAATAGAATTTTAGTCAATAAATAATTCGCAGTAGAGTAGAACTAATTATTAAGTATAAATTTTTTAACTAATGCGCAGTAGAGTACTGCGAATTAGTTATAAAAATAACGATTCGCAGTATTATACTACGTATTGAAAAATATTTTTTAGCTAATTTGCAGTACAATACTGCGAATTACTTATTTTTTTATTAATTTGGCCCCACCAATAATTAACTGACATAACAATAATTCAAATACATAAAACGTAGTATTGTACTGCGAATTCCTTAAAAAAAATATGTATCTTTCCGTATTTAAAGGCATTTCAATTTTACGAAAATTCATTCAATACAAACTTCAAACTTTCGTTCATACTTCTTTTTTCTTCTTATCAATAAAAATAAGGGTCTCATTATATTGGGGGCTAAGGTTGTGCTGGAGAATAACTCTGTGAGGTATAGCTCACTTCCATAGTGTCATGTTAAATTGCCGCTTACTATGGAGTATGATAAATTGGTTTTGTTGTTATGTAAAAAAATGAGTGTGAGGAAGCGTTTGGTTAACCTTAAAGTAACGGGTAGTTTTTGTATTCAGTGACTCCGCAGGGGTTTGCTTATTATTCTGTGTTTAACATAGAGGATGATGAAAATCTTAGAAATTTCTAGAGAATTCCGGATAAATACAGAGAATTTATTGTAATAAAATTATTTAAAATGTACGTCAAGGTGGAAGACGTTCCAAAAAATGAGAACGTGCATAGTAGGGATAACCCCCAGTCATCTAGTGGTTATTCTGGAGCAGTTTTTGCCGAACAGATTGCTGATGAAAGAGCATGCCTTGATTTAAACTTGTCACCACCGGTAAATGAGTAGCGACAAAATATTTTTTCGACTTTATATAATCCACAACATGACTGGTAAACTTCAATTTTACTATGCTTTAGTGATATTTATTTTATGTTTTAATTCGATTTGTATTAACACTTATATTTTTATAGGGGGTACCGTCCGGATATGAATTTTATAAGTTATAACCCTGTCCCTAGTTGGAATATGCCTAGTTCTGGAGTATTGGAGCACGGTGGTCCATCCGGAAGTCATAACCAACAAGAAAATATCCATCATGAAACGTCAAGACTGTGCGACTTATAAGTAAAGTGATATAGCTATATCAAAAGTATTTATGTAGTTGGGTAACTTATCATTTTGTTCTTTTTGTGAAGTAAAAGTGAGCTTCTTGATGTTCCTAACCTCATGCTCAGAGATGACGTATTGACTCGTGATTTGACTGATGCGCAAAGTTAGGAAGATGATAGTGATTATGAAACAATGCGGATGAGTCTGGGGATGACACACCTTTTTATGATGGGGGTAATGATGAAGAGGAAGTGAATGTTGAACCTGAGATGACGAGGGGCATGTTCCTCCACCTCCCGTTAGACAAAGAGTGTACGAGTCTCACATGCCATTTCATGAGCGTAATATTCCCTACCTTGATAATGTGCCAAGTATGTCGAACGTGGATGCCCTAACAAGGGATGATGACAAAATTCGGTCAGCGATGTGGGATAAGTCTAGACCAGATGTTCTAACAAGGGGCATGTATTTTCCCGATAAAGCTCGCCTAATTAGGGTTGTAAAAATCCACAGTATAATAGAGTGCCGTGAGATGACAGTAAGTGAGTCAAATACTGAGGTATACAAGGCTGTATGTCGTAGGTGGTTTATGGGTTGTCACTGGATGTTGCGTGCCGACAAGAAGATATCAGGTTTATGGAAAGTGGGTAAATTTATTAGCGAGCACAGATGTGAAATTGACACATTCAATGAGAATCACTTCAACTTGGATGAGGACTTGATTTCTCTTGTCTTGATTCCATATTTGGAAGTCCATTAGGTTCAATATTAAAGAGTGTATTACAGCCGTCCACCAGGAGTATGGTTGTACTATAACCTAAAGAAAGGCATATCTCGATCGCAAACGTGCGTTTGAACTTATATATGGCGACTGGGATAAGTCTTTTTCAAATCTGTCCAGGTAGATGTCGGCACAACAATACTTTAACCCCGACACTGTTGTTGAATGGAGCGTGAGCGGATATTTGAGATCCCGTAGAACCAAGCTATACTTAATTATTATGTGTGTCGTTTTCAATATTTTTTAGAATATTTTTAGTTTAATTTACTAAATAGACTTAATATTTATGAATGGCTTCCAAGCTCGATATTTGAGGCCCGGTAGAAGCACGCTATATTTAATTATTATGTGTGTCATTTCAAACATTTTTTAAAAATTTATTGTCTAATAAATTAAATTAAAAATTCTTGAATTGGACTTAATAATTATGTATGCCCTTTTAGGCTCGATATTTGAAGCCAGGTAGCACCAAGCTATACTTAATTATTATGTATCTCATTTCAATATTTTTTAGAAATTTGTTAGTTTAATTAATTAAATTAAAATTCTTGAGTTGGACTTAATAATTATGAATGGCTTTCAGGCTCGATATTTAAGGCCCGGTAGCACCAAGCTATACTTAGTTATTATGTGTGTCATTTCAAATATTTTTTAGAAATTTATTTTCTTAATAAATTAAATTAAAAATACTTGAATTGGACTTATTAATTATGTATGCCATTCCAGGCTCGATGGAATTTTGTTAGATTAAAGAATTAAATTAAAAATTATTTAATTGGGCTGAATAATTATGTATGGGTTCCCCGACTCGGTAATTGACCCCCGGTGGCACAAACTTATCCTTAATTATTATGCGTGTCAATTTCAATATTTTTACAATTTTGTTAATTTTTAACTATTGAATTGGATTGAGTAATTATCTATGAGTTCCGGACTCGATATTTGAGTTATTTGACAACATATATTAATATATTAATTTTATAATTTTATTTTTATAATTAAATAATTAATTTTGTAAAGTATTATCGGATAGAGTTTGCACTTGCTACATACTTAAGGCATTATATTTTACTAGGTGGAAAAGGCTCTATATTTTACACTCTACGTTAAAAGGCTCTATATTTTACTAAGCTAAAAGACTCTATATTTTACAACACTACAAGGCCCTATATTTTACCACATTAAAAGGTCACTATTACATATAAAATTAACAAACATAACATACAAATATGAACAACAAACTAAATAAATAATATTTATTTATTATTTAACCAAATAAAAATATAACATAACAATACAAATTATTTATCAAATTTTAGCATTTTTTTGTCCCAAAACTAATAAATCAAACAAGATACATATTTAAATACAAACATAACACAAATTAACAAAAAAAAAAAATTAAACAATACAAATATGCATGTACTATACAAATGTCGACATACACCCGAAAGAAGGAATCCAAAGCTTGTCTTGTGTGTAGGGCCTACACTCTTTATTTTTTAGGTGACGGGTAGGGCCCAATTTTTTTTTTTCTTTTTTAAATTTGGTGAAGGGTGGAGAGACCAGGACTGTGGAGGAGTTTTTTTTAATGGGGGCAGCGAATTATGTTGGGGAAGAAGAAGAAGGGTTTATTTTATTAAGGCAATTTACAGTACTATACTGTGAATTGCTTATACATAGTATAGTACTGCGAATCGCTGGACCCAAATGTCGGAGTAACTCAATTCATAGTATTGTATTGTGAATTAGTTAAAAAATATTTTTTTTAATAATTCGCAGTACTCTACTGCGCAATATTTTAAAAGGCGGGGGAGTAAGGTAAGGCGTTTTGCATTTGCCTCAGCGGGGCGTACGCACCGAGGCGTGTGGCTTAAGCCCCATGGGTATTTAACTTTTAATATTTTATAAAATAATATAATTATAAAAATTATTATTAAATAGGTAAAACTGCATAAAATTTTGAAAAAAAAACCCTTAGGGGGTATGTTGCACGCCGTAATATTATAGTGCCTGGGCTGTAGGAGCCCCACCGGAGTCTGCACAACCCTAGTAAGCAGAGTCGACTATTATTATTGGATCGTGATGCACGCCGCATAAGTATATATATATATATATATATATATATATATATGTATATATATATATATATATATATATATGTATGTATGTAAATTTTCGGATCTAAAATAGTATATATTTGATTTTTTTTGTCACGACCCGGATTTTCCCCAACATCGGGATCGTGATTAAAATTATATTTAAATTCAATCTATACATATAAAAACACGCATACATATAATCCCATAATATATTTTGAAAGAAAGGGAGAGAAGCACTTAACTTAAAAAACTAATTACATACATATTTACAAACTAACAGTGAGATATAAAAAGAGAGGAAAGTAATGAGTTCAAAATAATATAGTTTTTACATGGAGGAAGGAACAAACTTGTTGAATTTGGCATACAGAGAAGAATAAAATTTTCTGTTGCAAAAAAAAGTGAAAAATCGTTGCTCTTAATAGAGGCAGAATAGCGGAAAGAATTGGGAAAGACATATAATTTAGGGCTTTTAGCAATATTAAAAAGCTTACTTTTAAATTTAATATTTTTAATTACATTTTAAAAAGATGTCTCTTGGGCTTACGCCTCAACCAAAAAAGTCGTCTCAACCCAAAAATTCGTCGGGGCATATGCCTCGAACTTATGGGCGTACGCCTTACGGGAATTTCACCCCCACCATCATCCCGGGGCATTTTTGGTACGCCTCTGTGACGACCCAAAGGGTCATCACTTATTTTATTAATAATTTCGAGCTTCTAAGGCCTTGAAAACCTCATTCTATGTTGCCTCGATTTACGTGCACAATCCGAGCATGTAGCCGGAAAGATTTTTTGATAGAAAATATGAATTCTATGAGAAATTTGGATAAAAATGATATTAATATTGATATGGTTGACTTCGGTCAACATTTTTGGTAAACGGATCCGGACCCGAGATTGGATGGTCCCGAGAGGTCCGTAGAAAAATATGGGACTTGGACATGTGTTCGGAGTCGAATTCTGAGGCCTAGAGCCCAAGTTATGAATTTTTATGTGAAATTGTTTTTGATGCAATTATTAAAGAAAATAAATTAATAGACCTTGGTATCGGGCTCGTATTTTGGTTCCGACGCCCGTACAAGTCTTAAATATTATATATGTGATTTCTGTAAAGTTTGATGACATTTGGATGTCGTTTGAGATGTTTTGGACCTTGAGTCCCAAGTTTGAAAGTTTTGAAAACTAAAGGAATGAAAATCATGCATTTGAGGCTTGAATTGATGAAAACGAGGTGATATTGGCGATGTGATCGCATGAACAAGTTCATAATGTGTTTTTGAGGTTATGTGCATATTTGGTTTGGAGCCCCGAGGGCTCGGGTGAACTTTGGATAGGCCACGAAGTCAATTTTTCATGTTAGAAGTTGCTGTCTGCAACTGGTCTGCAGAGTTCGCAAATGCGAACAATAGTTCGCAAATGCGAACTCCCCACTATTCTGCAGAGTTCGCAAATGCGAACAATAGTTCGCAAATGCGAACTCCCCCTATTGTGCCTGAGTTCGCAAATGCGAACAGTAGTTCGCAAATGCGAACTTGACCCTTCTGTACCTGTGCTCGCAAATGCGAGCCATAGTTCGCAAATGTGAACTGGCCACTATTCCGCCTTGGTTCGCAAATGCGAACAATAGTTCGCAAATGCGAACCTCCCCATATTTAGCCTGTGTTCGCAATTGCGAACAATAGTTCGCAAATGCGAACTTCCCAGTTTTGCCTTGGCTTCGCAAATGCGAAGAAATGTTCGCAAATGCGAACTTCCCACCCTTAGCTTATTTTTCAAACTCCGGAAATTGGTCGGGGTTCGCAATTGCGAACCCATGTTCGCAAATGCGAACACAGAGACCTGAAAAACACGAATTTCAGTCATTTCTTCATTTTTCACAAAACCAAAACGCCCATTTGCGACTCTTCAAGGATTTCTTCTTCATCAAAACGATTGTAAGTCACTTTTTACTTAATTCTTTCAATTCCTAACATCATTAAACATGTTTTTCATTAGAAATCAAATGTTTTCATGGTAAAATTCTTGTTTTTGTTAGAAAATAGGGTTTTTCATAAATTGGGGAATTGGACCTCGAATTGAGGTCCGATTTTGAAACAAATCATATATATGAACTCGTGGGGGAATGGGTAACCGGATTTTAGTCATAACCCCGAATTCCGACCATGTGGGCCCTGGGTTGAAATTCACTATTCCGGGCAGAATGTTGTAAAAGTTGTATTTGGTCTTAAGAACTAGTTTGTTGAGTAAAATTGATGATATTAAATCAATTGTGTATAGATACGGTTGAATTGGAGCCAAATTGAAAGAAAAGACATATCCACGGATTGAATTGTTCATAAGCACTCGAGGTAAGTGTTTGTTCTATCCTAGCTTGAGGGAATAGGATTATGTGTTATGTGTTATGTGATCGAGTGCGGTGTATGGGCTGTGGTGACGAGTATCCATACACTGGCGTCTAGCATGACCGTGAGTCGTTGGAAACTAATTATTTTGAGATATATTACAGATGAATTGTTATTGTTCTCCCTTGTTGGGACTTGTTGTGAAGATTATTATTGATTGCCCTTGATGGGACGGTTTATGAATTACTGTTTCTTTCTTTGCCCTTAGCTGTGATTGTTATTTGGGTGAGGAAGAGAGATAATGCACGAAGGGTGATGCCGTGCCATGTTTATTATTGATTATGCACGAAGGATCATGCCGTGCCATGTTTATTATTGATTATGCACGAAGGATCATGCCGTGCCATGTTTATTATTGATTATGCACGAAGGATCATGCCGTGCCATGTTTATTATTGATTATGCACGAAGGATCATGCCGTGCCCTATTATTGATTATGCACGAAGGATCATGCCGTGCCTTGTTATTGAACCATGTACGAAGGATCATGCCGTACTATGGATGTGAGGATGAGAGTAAAAGCACGAAGGGTGATGCCGTGCAACTGTCTGCTATTTCTTCAATTGATATTACTTGTGTTTACATTACACTTTGTTTTTCCTTGTGAAATTATTAACCGTGGTTAATTGTTGAATTCTTTAAGATATTCCTTATTGTGTTAATACTTGATTATTTCTTGTTATTTTGTGGTACACATATATATATTGAATTGCACAGGTTTATGTGGGTGTCTGGTCCTAGGCTTGTCACTACTTCGCCGGGATAGGCCAGGCACTTACCAGCACATGGGGTCGGTTGTGCTGATGCTACACTTCCGTGCGTTTTTGCACAGGTCCAGGTTACGATCAGGAGCAGCAGCAGCAGTAAATAGATTGCGTGGGAGTTGATCATATTTGAGACCGAGGTAGCTTGCAGACGTCCGCAGGCCCGTCGTCTCTTTCTTTATTTATGTTATTAGCTGTAGTCTCTTTGTTCCGAGACAAACAGAATTATGTTATATTTCCTTGAGACTTTTATGTGTAGTATTCCATAGTAGTTTGTGAGTTGGTGACTCCACGTCTTGGGTAGAGGATTTCGGTATAATTTTCACTTTGTGATTTGTTATATCCATTTCGATAAAGTATTCCGCATTTATTTAATTAAAATTGTGTTAAAAACAGGATAGTATGAATACAGTGGCTTGCCTAGCTACCACGAGTAGGCGCCATCACGATCCCGATGTTGGGGGAAAATCCGGGTCGTGACAAGTTGGTATCAGAGCTCTAGGTTACATAGGTCTCACCACTCACGAACAAGCTTAGTAGAGTTTGAGAGGTAGGTACGGAGACGTCTGTACTTGTCCTTCAGAGTCTATTGAGTTAGGAAAGAGTCTCTCATTTGTTCTTTCTTGTCGTGCGACTTGTTCCTCAATTACTGATTGGATTTCTATTCTGTCCTTTCACAGATGGTGAGGACACGCGCTTCTTCGTCCGCTGACCATTAGCCCGAGCCTCAGACAGCTCCTGTGAGGGGCAGGGGTCAAGGCCGTATCAGAGGCCGTGGTAGGGGTAGAGCTCAGCCCCAGGCAGCTACTCCAAAGGTGGAGCCTCATATTGAGATTGACGAGGAGGTTCCGGTTCCAGCAGCTCCAGTGGGCCCAGCTCAGGTCCCAAGAAAGGCTTTATTTACCCCGGATCTCCGGGATGCTTTGGTCAGAATAGCGGGATTCATGGACGGCATTGCCAGAGCGGGTTTATTATCAGTTGCCCCAGCCACTTCTCAGGCTGGAGGAGGGGCCCAGACTCCTATTACTCATACCCCGGAGCCAGTAGCTCCTCAGCCTCAGACACCAGTAATTCAGCCAGCTGTGGCCACTCAGTCAGGTACCACAGCTCATGCCGGCGATGGAGCGGCCATGACTTCTGATTCGTTATGGAGGCTTGATCGGTTCTCCAAGCTATTTACCACTACATTCAGTGGAGCCGCATCAGAGGATCCTCAGGACTTTTTATTCAGTTGCCATGAGATTCTCAAGACTATGGGGATCGTGGAGACAAACGGAGTTGATTTATGTACCTTCAGACTTGCAGGATCCGCCAAGACTTGGTGGAGAGATTATTGCCTGACTCGACCAGCAGGGTCCCCAGCTCTATCATGGGACCAGGTTTGCGGAACTATTTATGGAGAAGTTTCTCCCTACTACTCGGCGGGATTTACTTCGGAGGCAGTTTGAGCGCCTCCATCAGGGCACTATGACAGTTACACAGTATGAGACGAGGTTTATCGACTTGGCTCGTCATGCAGTAGTGATACTTCCCACTGAGCGGGAGAGGGTCCGCAAGTTTATAGATGGGCTTAATCATCCGATTAGACTCCAGATGGCTATGGGCGTGGGGAGTGACATATCATTTCAGGAGGCAGCCAATGCAGCACGCAGAGTAGAGATGGCTCTTGCTAGGGGAGGCGGTTATTCTTCAGATAAGAGGCCTCGTCATACAGGTAGATTTGGTGGTTCTTCCTCTGGTAGCAGAGAATCCTTTGATAGAGGCCAGTCTTCCAGGCCTTTTCATTCCGCCCTTCAGGCTTCACAGGGTGGATCAGGTGATAGTGGTTCTCGGGGGTATTATTCAGACCAGTCTCCTGTTAGTGCTCAGCCTCTTCAGAGCGTTCGTGGAGGCCATTCAGGTCGTCAGGGCCAGCAGCCCTATCAGTCTAAGAGTTGCTACGGTTGTGGCGACCCAGGTCATTTTATCAGGAATTGCCCTATAGCAGCGGGCAACTCTCAGCAGCGAGGTCCTCGTCCTATGATTCAGGCCCCAGCTGACCCTCAGCCTGCCCAGCCAGCCAGGGGCGGGGGTAGGGATTATAGAGGTGGAGGTCGAGACCGTAGAGGTGGAGACCGACCAGCGAGAGGTAGAGGTCAGCCAGTTGATGGTCGTCCTAGAGACGCAGCTCAGAGGGGAGGTGCAGATCCCCGATTCTATGCTTTACTAGCCAGGCCAGAGGCAGAGGCATCAGATGCTGTGATTACAGGTACTATTCTTGTGTGTGGCAGAGGTGCTTCAGTATTATTTGACCCTGGATCTACCTATTCCTATGTGTCTTCCTACTTCGCACCGTATTTGGTTGTGCCCAGCTATGCTCTGGATATTCCAGTTTATGTGGCTACACCAGTGGGTGACTCCATTGTAGTCGATCGGGTGCATCGTTCGTGCGTAGTTATATTTGGGGGTCTTGAGACCCGTGTTGATCTGTTGCTCTTGGATATGGTAGATTTTGATGTCATATTGGGGATGGACTGGTTGTCCCCATACCATGCTATTCTTGATTGTCATGCTAAGACTGTCACCTTAGCCTTGCAAGAATCACCCCGATTAGAGTGGAAGGGTACCTCAAGCCACTCCGTTCGCACTGTTATTTCTTATGTTAAGGCTCGACGTATGGTCGAGAAGGGGTGTTTAGCTTATTTGGCTTATGTTCGTGATTCCAGTGCAGAAGTTCCTTCCATTGATTCAGTCCCTATTGCACGGGAGTTTCCTGAGGTTTTTCCTTCAGACCTGCCGGGCATGCCACCCGACAGGGATATTGACTTCTGTATTGATTTGGCACCGGGCACTCAGCCCATCTCTATTCCACCCTATCGTATGGCCCCGCCGGAGCTAAAGGAGTTGAAAGATCAGTTGCAGGACCTTCTTGAGAAGGGCTTTATCAGGCCCAGTGTTTCCCCCTGGGGAGCACCTGTGTTATTTGTAAAGAAGAAGGATGGCTCGATGCGGATGTGTATTGATTACCGGCAGTTAAACAAAGTGACTATCAAAAATAAATATCCACTACCGAGGATTGATGATTTGTTTGACCAGCTCCAGGGAGCGAGGGTATTCTCTAAGATAGACTTGAGGTCAGGCTACCATCAGCTGAAGATCAGGGGCGGCTGACATTCCTAAGACAGCCTTTCGCTCTAGATATGGGCATTATGAGTTCTTGGTCATGTCCTTCGGGTTGACCAATGCCCCGGCAGCATTCATGGAGTTGATGAATCGGGTATTCAGGCCTTACTTAGATCTGTTCGTGATAGTCTTCATAGATGACATCCTGGTGTACTCCCGCAGCCAGGAAGAGCACGAGCAGCACCTCGGAGTGGTTCTTCAGACTCTGAAAGATAACCATCTATATGCCAAATTTTCTAAATGTGAGTTCGGCTGAGTTCGGTAGCATTTCTGGGTCACATTGTATCAGTGGAAGGTATTCAGGTAGACCCAAAGAAAATTGAGGCAGTCCAGAATTGGCCTCGACCAGCTTCAGTGACTGAGATCCGGAGTTTCTTGGGATTAGCAAGTTACTATCGTCGTTTTGTAGAGGGGTTTTCTTCTATTGAAGCCTCGATGACCAGGTTGACCCAGAAGGGTGTCCAGTTCCAGTGGTCAGAGGAGTGTGAAGCGAGCTTTCAGAAGCTCAAGACAGCCTTGACCACCGCACCAGTGTTGATACTACCTACAGGTGCAGGGTCTTATACAGTTTATTGTGACGCATCTCGTACAGGGCTTGGAGCGGTATTGATGCAGGATGGTAAGGTTATCGCTTATGCTTCGAGGCAGTTAAAAATACATGAGAAGAATTATCCGGTTCATGATCTTGAGTTAGCAGCAGTGGTTCATTTGTTTGATCAAGCGGAGGCATTATCTATATGGTGTGACATGTGAGGTGTACAATGATCACAAAAGCCTACCAGTACTTGTTCAAACAGAAGGAGTTGAATCTACGACGGCGGAGATGGTTAGAGTTGCTAAAAGACTATGATGTTACTATATTATATCACCCGGGTAAGGCCAATGTGGTGGCCGATGCATTGAGTAGAAAGTATGCCGGCATGGGTAGTCTTGCATATATTCCGGTCAATCAGAGACCATTAGCTCTAGATGTTCAGGCCTTAGCCAATCGATTCGTGAGATTAGACATTTCTGAGCCTAGCAGGGTGTTAGCCTGCACGGTCGCTCGTTCTTCATTATTAGAGCATATCCGTGAGAGGCAATTTGATGATCCTCATTTGCGTGAGTTGAGAGATACAATACAGCGGGGAGGTGCCACACAGGTAAACCTAGATGATGATGGCGTATTGAAATTGCAGGGTCGAGTTTGTGTGCCCAATGTCGAAGGGATTCGGGAGTTGATCTTAGCAGAGGCCCACAGTTCGCGGTATTCTATTCACCCAGGCGCCGCGAAGATGTACCAGGACTTACGGCAACACTATTGGTGGCGGAGAATGAAGAAAGATATCGTTGCGTATGTCGCTCGGTGTCTAAATTGTCGGCAGGTGAAATATGAGCACCAGAGACCTGGTGGTGTGTTCCGGAGGATTGAAATTCCCGAGTGGAAATGGGAGCGGATCACTATGGACTTCGTTATTGGACTTCCTTTGACTCGGAGGAAATTTGATGCTATTTGGGTCATTGTTGATAGGTTGACCAAATCAGCACACTTTATTCCAATGTCTGTCTCCTACTCGTCGGAGAGGTTAGCGGAGGTTTACATTAGGGAGATTGTTCGTCTCCGTGGGGTGCCGGTATCTATTATCTCCGATCGGGGTACGCAGTTTACCTCGCGGTTACGGAGAGCGGTCCGGCGGGGAGTTAGGTACCCGGGTTCGGTTGAGCACGGCGTTTCATCCTCGGACGGATGGCCGGTCCGAGAGGACTATTCGGATTCTAGAGGACATGCTTCGAGCTTTGTGTTATTGATTTCGGAGGCTCGTGGGACCGGTTTCTGCCATTAGCAGAGTTCGCCTACAATAACAGTTACCAATCTAGCATCCAGGATGGCTCCGTATGAGGCATTGTATGGTAGGCGATGTCGATCACCGGTTGGATGGTTTGAACCGGGAGAGGCTCGGTTGTTGGGTACAGACTTAGTTCAGGAGGCCTTAGATAAGGTCAAGACTATTCAGGAGAGATTGCGTTCAGCTCGGTCTAGGCAAAAGACTTATGCGGATCGTAAGGTTCGAGATGTAGATTTCATGGTTGGTGAACGAGTATTGCTCAGGGTGTCGCCTATGAAGGGCGTGATGAGGTTTGGGAAGAAGGGCAAGCTCGGCCCTAGGTATATTGGCCCATTTGAGATTCTAGACAGAGTGGGAGGGGTGGCTTACAGATTAGCTTTGCCGCCTAGCTTATCAGCCGTGCATCGAGTTTTTCACGTATCTATGCTTCGGAGATACCACGGCGATCCCACACATGTGTTAGACTTCAGTACTGTCCAATTGGACAATGATCTATCTTACGAGGAGGAGCCGGTGGCTATTCTAGACCGGCAGGTTCGACGGTTGAGGTCGAAGAGTTATCCTTCTGTGCGTGTTCAGTGGAGAGGTCAGCCTCCTGAGGCATCGACCTGGGAGTCCGAGTCTGATATGCGGAGCCGCTACCCACACTTGTTTCCTGACTCGGGTACTTCTTTCTTTTGTCCGTTCGAGGACGAACGGTTGTTTTAGAGGTGGAGATTGTGACGACCCAAAGGGTCATCACTTATTTTATTAATCATTTCGAGCTTCTGAGGCCTTGAAAACCTCATTCTATGTTGCCTCGATTTACGTGCACAATCCGAGCATGTAGCCGGAAAGATTTTTTGATAGAAAATATGAATTCTATGAGAAATTTGGATAAAAATGATATTAATATTGATATGGTTGACTTCGGTCAACATTTTTGGTAAACGGATCCGGACCGAGATTGGATGGTCCCGAGAGGTCCGTAGAAAAATATGGGACTTGGACATGCGTCCGGAGTCGAATTCTGAGGCCTAGAGCCCAAGTTATGAATTTTTATGTGAAATTGTTTTTGATGCAATTATTAAAGGAAATAAATTAATAGACCTTGGTATCGGGCTCGTATTTTGGTTCCGACGCCCGGTACAAGTCTTAAATATTATATATGTGATTTATGTAAAGTTTGATGACATTTGGATGTCGTTTGAGATGTTTTGGACCTTGAGTCCCAAGTTTGAAAGTTTTGAAAACTAAAGGAATGAAAATCATGCATTTGAGGCTTGAATTGATGAAAACGAGGTGATATTGGCGATGTGATCGCATGAACAAGTTCATAATGTGTTTTTGAGGTTATGTGCATATTTGGTTTGGAGCCCCGAGGGCTCGGGTGAACTTTGGATAGGCCACGAGGTCAATTTTTCATGTTAGAAGTTGCTGTCTGCAACTGGTCTGCAGAGTTCGCAAATGCGAACAATAGTTTGCAAATGCGAACTCCCACTATTCTGCAGAGTTCGCAAATGCGAACAATAGTTCGCAAATGCGAACTCCCCCCCTATTGTGTCTGTGTTCGCAAATGCGAACAATAGTTCGCAAATGCGAACTTGACCCTATTTAGCCTGTGTTCGCAATTGCGAACAATAGTTCGCAAATGCGAACTTCCCAGTTTTGCCTTGGCTTCGCAAATGCGAAGAAATGTTCGCAAATGCGAACTTCCCACCCTAGCTTATTTTTCAAACTCCAGGAATTGGTCGGGGTTCGCAATTGCGAACCCATGTTCGCAAATGCGAACACAGAGACCTGAAAAACACGAATTTCAGTCATTTCTTCATTTTTCACAAAACCAAAACGCCCATTTGCGACTCTTCAAGGATTTCTTCTTCATCAAAACGATTGTAAGTCACTTTTTACTTAATTCTTTCAATTCCTAACATCATTAAACATGTTTTTCATTAGAAATCAAATGTTTTCATGGTAAAATTCTTGTTTTTGTTAGAAAATAGGGTTTTTCATAAATTGGGGAATTGGACCTCGAATTGAGGTCCGATTTTGAAACAAATCATATATATGAACTCGTGGGGGAATGGGTAACCGGATTTTAGTCATAACCCCGAATTCCGACCATGTGGGCCCGGGGTTGAAATTCACTATTCATGGCAGAATGTTGTAAAAGTTGTATTTGGTCTTAAGAACTAGTTTGTTGAGTAAAATTGATGATATTAAATCAATTGTGTATAGATACGGTTGAATTGGAGCCAAATTGAAAGAAAAGACATATCCACGGATTGAATTGTTCATAAGCACTCGAGGTAAGTGTTTGTTCTATCCTAGGCTTGAGGGAATAGGATTATGTGTTATGTGTTATGTGATCGAGTGCGGTGTATGGGCTGTGGTGACGAGTATCCATACACTGGCGTCTAGCATGACCGTGAGTCGTTGGAAACTAATTATTTTGAGATATATTACAGATGAATTGTTATTGTTCTCCCTTGTTGGGACTTGTTGTGAAGATAATTATTGATTGCCCTTGATGGGACGGTTTATGAATTACTGTTTCTTTCTTTGCCCTTAGCTGTGATTGTTATTTGGGTGAGGAAGAGAGATAATGCACGAAGGGTGATGCCGTGCCATGTTTATTATTGATTATGCACGAAGGATCATGCCGTGCCATTTTTATTATTGATTATGCACGAAGGATCATGCAGTGCCATGTTTATTATTGATTATGCATGAAGGATCATGCCGTGCCATGTTTATTATTGATTATGCACGAAGGATCATGCCGTGCCCTATTATTGATTATGCACGAAGGATCATGCCGTGCCCTATTATTGAACCATGTACGAAGGATCATGCCGTACTATGGATGTGAGGATGAGAGTAAAAGCACGAAGGGTGATGCCGTGCAACTGTTTGCTATTTCTTGAATTGATATTACTTGTGTTTACATTACACTTTGTTTTTCCTTGTGAAATTATTAGCTGTGGTTAATTGTTGAATTCTTTAAGATATTCCTTATTGTGTTAATACTTGATTATTTCTTGTTATTTTGTGGTACACATATATATATTGAATTGCACGGGTTTATGTGGGTGTACGGTCCTAGGCTTGTCACTACTTCGCCGGGATAGGCCGGGCACTTACCAGACACATGGGGTCGGTTGTGCTTGATGCTACACTTCTGTGCGTTTTTGCACAGGTCCAGGTTACGATCAGGAGCAGCAGCAGCAGTAAATAGATTGCGTGGGAATTGATCACAGTTGAGACCGAGGTAGCTTGCAGACGTCCGCAGGCCCGGCGTCTCTTTCTTTATTTATGTTATTAGCTGTAGTCTCTTTGTTTCGAGACAAACAGAATTATGTTATATTTCCTTCAGACTTTTATGTGTAGTATTCCATAGTAGTTTGTGAGTTGGTGACTCCACGTCTTGGGTAGAGGATTTCAGTATAATTTTCACTTTGTGATTTGTTATATCCATTTCGATAAAATATTCCGCATTTATTTAATTAAAATTGTGTTAAAAACAGGATAGTATGAATACAGTGGCTTGCCTAGCTACCACGAGTAGGCGCCATCACGATCCCGATGTTGGGGGAAAATCCGGGTCGTGACAGCCTCGCCCCAGGGCTCGCCCCAAGAACGTCTTTTAAAACACTATTACTGCAAATTACTTTAATTGTTAAACTTCCGTTAAAGTAATCCGCAATATTGTATTGCGAATTAGGTATTTAGGTAACTTTTATTTTTGAAGTAAAAACGTATTTTTTGTCAAAAAAAAAATATTAGAAAAGTTACGGACTAGTAAACTTATAAATGGAGGCAAGCATGAGAGTGCAATTTACAAAGTAGTTTAATCTTATTAGTTTTTAACCCATATAGGCTTAAAGGTTGTTATCATTGTCCGTTAAATATCACATTCAACAAGAATCATAGTTCAGTATTATCCATGTATAATACCAAAATTGAGCAACTTTGTCTCCATTGAACATTTCCCCATTTAATTAGTAATATATTAAAGAAGAATTAATTTGAATAGTCGCCCATTCAGTTGCTTAAATTTAAAAATAGATATTAAATATATAATATATGTATCATGTTAAGAAAGTTAACAATGAATTTGACCGTCTATTTATGTGAAGATCCTATATTAAATTTGAACGCATGTGATCCGCCTCTAAAAACAATTTGATAGAATATTTAAATGATAATCTTGATGTATTGGTCAACATTTAATCTAATTTTTATTATAGTTCTCCTATTTTATGCAGATGTATGTTTTTCTAAATATTTCATGAAGCAGCAAATTAGTGTATATTTAAAGTTGATAAAAAGATTTGTGTCGACTCTCCTTTAGATATAGCTGCGATCAAAGGACCACGATATGGGCCTGCATTTGCCGATTGTAATGGCCCGTTGGCGATTCCATTAGTTCCAGTGTAGATATATGTAATTTCAAGGAAATTTTACCATCTATAGAATATGTTAGTACCCTATTTATAACATATAAATACATTTTTAAGATTTTACATAATATAATAATTTTTTTTATTTTGTAGCAAAAAAATTAAATTTAATACTTTCCTATATTTGAGCTTTATTAGATTGTACAAAATATTTTTCTCTCATCAATTTATGGTATAACTACCGTTTTTTGTGAAATAAAACTGCTTAATACAGCTTAATACACCAAAATACATATTCACCTTCCCATGATTTGCGCTGAAACGTTATTTTTTTCCCGCTTAATACAACTTAATACACCTAAATACAGATCATGATTTACATGAATCCCTGTTTGTGCGGCGTCATTTCATGTTGTATTATTGAATACAATTCGTTTAATACACTATATACATCATAAAATAACGTAAAACATATCTATATCACGTAATACAGGAAATGATTTTTATTTATTGCTAATTAGGTCTTAATAATTCGCCTTTTGCGAAAAAATCTCTAATTTCAATGGGCAGGCCCTCACCAACAAATCAATGGCATTGATGTAATTTTGCTCGATTGTGAGCAAAAGTCGCCCTTAATTGGAAGTTGAATAATTGAGCTGCATAATAATACTATTACCATCTTAGCTTCCACCTTTTACATATTGGTTGGGAAAGGAATTTATCTAAATATCTGATCACATGTTGGACCGTGGTCGTACCAATTTGTTTACCCTAAAATTTGAATAATAATTAACTTTATATTGTGGTTTTAAGAATAAGTGGTTTCGTCCAATACCAATTGATAAGCAAAAAAAATAAATGAATGAATTAGAGAATAAAATAAATCAAACCAGTATGCTAGCCAGGTCTCGACCTCGATTCAGGATAGTCTCGAGGTGCAATAGTAAGAATAGTAAATGATGAAGCAACTTTGATGAACAATAAGTGAAATAGTAGGAATGTAACGAGTATATATATTCTTATGAGGGAACAATGATCCTTACAAATGAGTGTGATCCCTCTTTATATAATAGAGGAGTCTTAAATAAGGTAGAATTTTAATTATAGTAGGAAACCATATTAACATTTGATTAACCGTCATAGATTGACACGTTCCGAGATTTTCGCCGCGATCTCCGACCGATAACGGATATCTCACCTTTTCATTATTACATTTCACTCGAAGTCGGTTGTACTTAGTCTCAACTGCTACTGGCCTTGGTCCCAACGGACACTTCGATCTTTGGACTCGATGCCTCGTTTTCAAGCTCGGGCCTGATTCATTACGAGGTTATCCCCAACGGAACTCCCGTGTCTCGATCAAGTAGCAAAATCGGGTAGGCCCGATTTTAGCCGTATACAGATAGTCCCTTTATTTCTTAGAGTGTAATGAGAAGAAACGAACTCAGCCTTCGATTTTTCACCTCGACCAATTATGGTGTCCTCGTGATATAAGCGACGGAGGTGACTGAAACATCGTGTCTGCACAGTTCTCAAGATCATTAATTAGCGCCAGTTGATGGTCGGCCACTAGTATCCCTGAACCGCCACAACAAACATTATAAACATACCATCCTCACAATTTTGCCAAACTTTCAAAATTTCTTCTAATCTTCAAAGCACTCCTACTTCCTAAAAGTTCATTAATTCTGCAAGTTCTTCAAATCCCGTTCGCCAATCTTCTCTTAAAACAACAAGTTTCGTCTTATTCTTTCTTTGAACTCAAATAACAATGGCGAAAACATCATAAATTGTTCCTCAAAAGGAAAAAGGCTTCTTCATCGCGTCGGGATCTTCGGGAACAACAGAAGTTTGAAAGGTCAAAAAATCATTCTCTTCCTCATCCATTTCCTGCTTCTCCAATTCCGTCGAGGCCAGTGGTAGTGATTGCTATTTGTCTTCCTGTTTAACCTTGATGCTCTATCTTTCCAATATTGATAGCGCTGATATCACTATTAACTCATCGACCACGGATATTTCTTTTGCAGCATGCTGCTCTCCGTACATTATTTTTACCCCGTTCCTCATAGGAAATTTTGTCATTTGGTGGAGAGTCGAAGGACTGCCCTCATGTTGTGGAACCAAGGCCTCCCGGGCATGATGTTGTACCTCATGTTGCCCTCGATTACGTGAAACTTGGTATTTTTGATAGTCCCAGCTACGTTCACTGGTAGGATAATTTCTCTTTAGTTGTTTCACTAGCCATATTGAAGCCGTTCAAGACCCGAGTTGCGGGCACGATCTGATCTTGTAGGCCGAGCTGCCTCACGACCCTTGATCAGATAATATTTTCCGAGCTACCTAGATCCACTAAAACACGCTTAACTTGAACTTTATTTAATAAGATAGAAATTACCAGGGCATCGTTGCGAGGCTGATAAATTCCTTCTAATTCCTTGTCGTTGAATGATACGGTGCCTCTGGCACATAGTCTCGGGTATGTTTCTCCCTAGTAATTGGTACCTCGGTGCATTTGAACATGGGCCCTTGTGGAATATCGATCCCTCCGACGATCATATGAATTACATGTTGCGGCTCGTCCTGTTCATTTTCCTGTTGGTGTCCCTTTCCCTTGATTCTTGGCTTGGTCACCTAGGAATTCTCAAAGGTTGCCCTCATTGAATAAACATGCTACCTCATCTCTCAATTTCCTGCAATCCTTGATCCTGATGAACACTTCAATCTTTGGACTCTATGCCTCATCTTCGAGCTCAGACGTGGTTTATTACGAGGTTATTCCTAGCACAACTTCTATGACCATGTGTGCCGTGATATTTACACATCATATCGGTGTTCCTTTTGTAAGGATTGGTCTGTATGGTCCTGGGTCATCTCGTATCTTTGATTCTTCCAATTGCCGATACAATGCTTGATGCATCGACACTAAAATTATATTCTGACAATTAAGGTGACTTTGTGGGATTGCTCATGAGTCCTCGAGAATTCTGTCCTTGATGGCTTCTTCGATCGTTGCAGGCGAAATTGCACCCTGGACCACTATTCCTACGATCTGAGGTGTACGGTTGATATCGGTCTTTGTTCGATCTTGGCTCCCTGTCGATGTCTTTATGATTTTTGGCTACTGACCTATTTGGTTGCACTGAACCGGATGGAGTTTCTAATTGGTCGTCCTTGACCCTGATGTTCGATTGGTACCGATTGTGTACATCTACCTAAATTACAACCGGATACTCGGTTAAATTTTACTTCATCTAAAGTGATGCTATCGGACATCGTTCATTCAATCCCTAAGTGAAAGCTTGAATGGCCCTATCATCTGTGACTGGTGGCAACTCCATGCATTCCATTTGAAATCGGGAGATGAAATCCCTCAATATTTCATTATCCCTTTGTCTTACTTTGAAAAGGTCTGATTTCCTTGTCGCAACTTTTATGGCTCCGGTATGTGCCTTTACAAAAGAGTCTGCCAGCATAGAAAATGAGCCAATAGAATTTGGTGGTAGATTATGGTACCAAATAATTGCTCCCTTCGATAGGGTTTCCCCGAACTTCTTAAATAAAACATATTCGATCTCATCATCCTCCAAATTGTTACCCTTGATGGCACATGTGTAGAAGGTGACATGCTCGTTGGGATCAGTGGTCCCATTGTTTTTAGGTATGTCCGGCATACGAAACTTCTTTGGAATGGTTTTCGGAGCCGCACTCAAATGGAACGACTTTTGTACAAATTTCTTTGAATCCATCCCTTTCAAGATTGGGCTGCCCCCGGTATCTGATCAACTCGGGAGTTGTATGTTTCAACTTTATTATCATTAGCTTCGATTTTCTTCTCTCCTAACTCAATTCTTTTGGTGAGCTCATCGAGCATTTTCATTATTGTAGGATCAGTCGTCGATTCGTTACCATTCGGCCTCTCTGGCACTAGCTCGGTACGACGAGTGGTTTCTGGCTCGACCCCACTCGAAGCTCTATGTTGATTTTGTAGCTGATCAATAGTGACTTGTTGAGCCAATAACATCTCGAATATTACTTGGAGACTGACTCCTCCATCTTTTTTTCCCTGTGTAACTTGGCCACTCGATCGACCTTCTCTACATACACTCTCTTTGGAGGCCACGTCTAAGTTCCATTTAAAACAACGTGTGAACTGACATCAACTGGATTGGCAACCGGTGCTCCCTCGAGATTAGCTTGTGGCACCTCAGCTCCTAGAGCAATCACATTGTTGTTTTACCCATGAAACCCGGGGCCATTGTCACCTTGTGTGGGTGCGTTTTGTGAGTTTTGACATGTTCTAACTTGAGAGCAAAGATGCTCGACAAGAACAAGCATAAAATAATATGTTTTCAAAATCAACATCGAACAATCACTATTGTGCTTAGACCCACTATGACGACCCAATGGGTCATCACTTGTTTTATTAATCATTTTGAGCTTTTGAGGTCTTGAAAATCTCATTTATAGTTGCCTCGATTTGCGTGCATAGTCCGAGCACAAAGCTGGAAAATAGTTATTTTTTATGTTGAAATATGTGAAAAAGTTGAAGAATTTTGATATTAATATTGATATGGTTGACTTTGGTCAACATTTTTGGTAAACGGACCCGGATCCGTGATTTGACTGTCTCAGAAAATCCGTAGAAAAATATGGAACTTGGGCATGTGCCCGGAATTGAAATCCGAGGTCTAGAACCCCGGTAAAACAATTTTTCTGTTAAATTATTTTCTGAAAATGTTTAAGGAAAATGAAACTGATTTTTTGATTAAAAAGTACTGGTATCGGGCTCGTATTTTGGTTCCGACGCCGGTACAGGTCATATATATTGGTTAAGCGCTTCCTGTAAAGTTTGGTTGAAAACGGACGTCGTTTGACGCATTTCGGCCTTAAATTGGAAATTTTGGAAATTATGAAATTTGAAAGAATTCTTGAGTTTTAAGGCTCAATCCATTGATTTTGATGTTATTTTAGCGATTTGATCGCGCGAGCAAGTTCGTATGATGTTTTTGAGTTAGTGTGCATATTTGGTTTGGAGCCCCGAGGGCTCGGGAGAGTTTTTGATAGGCCGTTGGATGAAATTTTGAGTTTTTGCACTGCTGGTTTTTCACCCAGCTGTTGTCTTCGCAATTGCGAAGTATTTCTCGCAATTGCGAAGGTGGCGGGTCAAGGCAGGGTTCGCAAATGCGAACCCTTGGTCGCAAATGCGAAGGTGCCCAGGACCTAGTTCGCAATTGCGAACATATGTTCGCAAATGCGAAGCCCCCAGATTTGCCTTGGCTTCGCAAATGCAAACTTCCCAGCCTTAGCTTATTTTTCAAACTCCAGAAATTGGTCGGGGTTCGCAATTACGAACCCATGTTCGCAAATGCGAACACAGAGACCTGTAAAACACGATTTTCAGTTCATTTCTTCACTTTTTACAAAACAAAAACACCCATTTGCGATTCTTCACGGATTCCTTCTTCATCAAAACAATTGTAAGTCACTTTTTACTTAATTCTTCCAATTCCTAATATCATTAAACATGTTTTTCAATAGAATCAAAGGTTTTCATGGTAGAATTTCTTGTTTTTGTTAAAATATAGGATTTTTCGTAAATTGGGAAATTGGACCTCGAATTGAGGTCCGATTTTAAAACAAATCATATACATGAACTCGTGGGGGGATGGGTAACCGAATTTTGGTCCTAACCCCGAGTTCCGACCATGTGGGCCCGGGGTCGAAATTCACTATTCCGGGCAGAATGTTGTAAAAGTTGTAATTGGTCTTAGGAATTAGTTTGTTGAGTAGTATTGATGATATTAAATCAATTGTGTATAGATACGATTGGATTGGAGTCAAATTCGAAAGGAAAAGGCATTGCTACGGATTGAATCATTCGTAAATTTTCGAGGTAAGTGTTTGTTCTATCCTAGCTCGAAGGAATAGGAATTTAGTTATGAATAAATTGTTGATTAAGAGTTATTGGTGGTAATGGAGATAAATTGTTGAAATTATTATCAATTATTTTTTTAAAATCGATAATTATAAATATTGTTAATGCAAAGATTATTGGCTAAATGCCGGTAATATATATATTTATGAATTGGGATCGTGTGGCGCGCCGACCACTTATATATATATTTATGGATTGGGATCGTGTGGCGCGCCGACCACTTATATATATATTTATGGATTGGGATCGTGTGGCGCGCCGACCACTTATATAATAAGAAATGGGATCGTGTGGCACGCCGACCACAAAATGATTTAAATCTTGGCATTGGCCATAGTTGCGGGTAGCCTATTGATATAGTTGGGAGCGGGTGGTACGCCTACCACAAGATGTAGTTACTGTGATAGTTGGGAGCGGGTGGTACGCCTACCACAAGATGTAGTTACTGTGATAGTTGGGAGCGGGTGGTACGCCTACCACGAGATATGAAATGAGAAAGGAATTGAGACATGAAAGTAAGATTTATTATGTTGATTATATTATTCTGGATATCACGAGTTATTGACTATTATTTCAGAGCAAGGTCTTTCCTTATAAATATTTTGTATATATATATCTATGTGTATTGTAACTATACAGGTTTAAGTGGGTGACTGGCCTTAGCCTCGTCACTAGTTCGCTGGGATAGGCCAGGCACTTACCAGCACACGTGGTCGGTTGTGCCGATACTACACTCTGCGCTCTTTTGCGCAGATACAGGTTACGGACAGCAGCAGCGGCAGTAGCAATTGTGGATATTCCGACTACTGAGACTACGAGGTAGCCTTGCAGGCGTCCGCAAGACCCGTTGTCTCTTCTATCTATGTTTTTCATTCTGTTATCTCATGTAATCGAGATAAACAACTTGTATTTTCTTTCAGACAATTATGTGTATTATTCTTAGAAGTTCGTGAGTATTGTGACACCAGTCTTGGGTAGTGTATCATGTTTGGGTTTTCTTCATCATATTTGACTAAGTCTTCCGCTAATTTTGATTATTCCGTTGTAATTTATATGTTTTTAATAATAAGTCCTAATAAGAATTTGGTAATTAATGGAGGTGTAATTAATATTTGGCTTGCCTAGCTCCCATTTAGTAGGCGCCATCATGACCCCCGATGGTGGGAAATCCGGGTCGTGACAAGTTGGTATCAGAGCACTAGGTTGCACATGTCTCACAACTCACGAACAACATTAGTAGAGTCTGAAGGATCGGTACGGAGACGTCTGTATTTATCCTCCGGAGGCTACGGAGTTAGGAAAATATTCCCTTTATTCTTTCCAGTCGTGCGACTTGATCTTTTAAAATTTTAATTGAACTTATACTCTGTTCTTCCGCAGATGGTAAGGACACGTGCATCCTCATATACTGACCAGCAGCCCGAGGTCCCAGCGGCGGCAGCTTCCGCTAGGGGCAGAGGCCGAGGTCGAGGTCGTACTAGAGGCCAAGGTAGGGGCAGAGCTCAGCCCCGAGCAGCAGCACGAGTGGCAGAACCTCAGGTTCATATCGAGGAGGAAGTTCCAGCCCCAGCAGCTCCGGTAGGCCCAGCTCAGGTCCCAGGAGGAGCTGTGTTTTCACCGGATCTTCAGGATGCTTTGGTCAGTATAGCAGGTTTTATGGATCATATCACCAGAGCAGGTTTATTACCGGTAGCACCAGCTACTTCTCAGGCTGGAGGAGGTAATCAGACTCCTGCTACGCGCACTCCAGAGCCAGTAATTCCCCAGGCTCAAGATCCTGTGATTCAGCCAGTTGAGGCAGTTCGGCCTATTATTGCGACTCCGTCTAATGATGGTGCAGCCATGTCTGCTGATGCGTTGTGGAGATTGGACAGGTTTACCAAACTGTTCACTACCACATTCAGTGGCACTCTTTCAGAGGATCCACAGGCTGCCACGAAGTTCTCCGTACTATGGGTATTGTGGAGACTAATGGTGTGGATTTTGCTACTTTTCGGTTATCTGGTTCCGCCAAGACTTGGTGGAGAGATTATTGTCTAACCAGGCCGGCGGGATCGTCATCTTTGACTTGGGAGCGGTTTGCAGAATTATTCTTGGAGAAGTTCCTTCCAGCAACTCAGCGGGAGGTTATGCGCAGACAATTTGAGCGTCTTCATCAGGGTTCTATGTCTGTCACACAGTACGAGACTAGGTTCGTGGACCTGGCTGGTCATGCTATTATCATACTTCCCACAGATCGGGAGAGGGTGAGGAGGTTTATTGATAGATTGAATCAGCCAATTCGGCTACGGATGGCTATGGGGGCAGGAACTGAAATCACTTTTCAGGAGGCGGCTAATGCAGCCCGCCGGATCGAGATGGCTCTGTCACAGGGAGCGAGACATGGATCAGATAAGAGATCTCGTAATTCGGGTAGATTCGGTGGTACCTCGTCTGGAGATAGAGATTTTTATGATAGAGGCCATCCTCCTAGGCCTTATCAGTCAGCTCTTCAGGTTTCTCATGATGCTTCTGGTGATCGTAATTCTCAGCCACGCTACTCTGATCAGCAGCCTATCAGTGCACCACCACTTCGCTATTTTCAGCAGCCGAGGGCTTGTTTTAAGTGCGGTGATCTTAGGCACATTGCAAAGTATTGCCCTCGAGCTTCTGACAGATCTCACCAGCAGGGTTCTCGTGCCATGATTCAGGCCCCCAGTTCCCTCACAGCCTGCCCAGCCGGCTAGAGGCGGAGGTAGAGGACATAGAGGTGGAGGTAGAGGTCATAGAGGTGGAGCTCGGACCGATAGAGGTAGAGACCAGCCAGCAGCTGATCGTCCTAGAGATACTGCTCAGGGTGGTGGGGCACAGCCCCGATGTTATGCACTTCCCGCCAGACCAGAGGCTGAATCTTCTGATGCCGTCATTACAGGTATTATTTTGGTTTGTGATAGAAAGGCATCTGCATTATTTGACCCTGGGTCTACATATTCGTACGTGTCTTCCTATTTTGCACCATACTTGATTCAGCCCAGTGATCCACTGAGTGTTCCTGTTCATGTGTCTACACCAGTAGGCGATTCTATTATGGTTGATCGAGTTCATCGGTCATGTATTATAGTAATTGAGGGTCTCGAGACCCGTGCTAATTTATTACTCCTAAATATGGTGGACTTTGATATTATACTAGGCATGGACTGGCTATCTCCGTATCATGCTATTTTAGATTGCCATGCCAAGACTGTGACTTTAGCCCTGCCGAATTCGCCTCGTATAGAGTGGAAAGGAATTTCAGGTCATACTAGCCATAATGTTATTTCTTATGTTAAGGCTCGGCGTATGGTTGGAAAGGGATGCTTGGCTTATTTGGCCTATGTCCGTGATTCTAGTGCTGAGGTTCCTTCTATTGACTCTGTGCCCGTGGTTCGTGAATTTCCTGAAGTATTTCCTTCGGACTTGCCAAGTATGCCGCCCGATAGGGACATTGATTTTTGCATTGACTTGGCTCCAGGCACTCGGCCCATTTATATTTCCCCATATCGTATGGCTCCGCCAGAGTTAAAAGAATTGAAGGAACAGTTGCAGGATTTACTTGAAAAGGGTTTCATTAGACCCAGTGTTTCGCCGTGGGGTGCATCTGTATTATTTGTAAAGAAGAAAGATGGTTCGATGAGAATGTGCATTGACTATCGACAGTTAAACAAGGTGACTATCAAAAATAAATATCCACTTCCGCGAATTGATGATTTATTTGACCAGCTTCAGGGTGCCAAGGTATTTTCAAAGATAGATTTGAGATCTGGCTATCATCAGCTGAAGATTAGGGCATCTGATGTCACTAAGACAGCGTTCCGCACTCGGTATGGACATTATGAATTTCTGGTCATGTCTTTTGGGTTGACAAATGCTCCAGCAGCTTTTATGGAATTAATGAATCGGGTGTTCCGGCCTTATTTAGACTTGTTTGTAATAGTCTTCATTGATGACATATTAATATATTCCCATAGTCAGGAGGAGCATGCACAACATCTCAGAGTGGCCTTATAGACTCTGAGAGATAGCAAAATTTTCAAAGTGTGAATTTTGGCTAAGTTCAGTTGCATTCCTGGGTCATATTGTGACGACAACAGGTATTCAGGTTGATCCGAAGAAAATTGAGGCAGTCAAGAGCTGGCCTAGACCGACATCAGCCATAGATATTCGGAGTTTCTTGGGGTTAGCGGGTTATTATCGCCGATTCGTAGAAGGATTTTCGTCTATTGCAAACCCACTGACCAGATTGACCCAGAAGGGTGTTCAATTTGAATGGTCCGATGAATGTGAGGCGAGCTTTCAAAAGCTCAAGACAACCTTGACCAAAGCACCGGTATTGGTTTTACCCACAGGTACGGGACCTTATACTGTTTATTGTGATGCTTCCCGTATTGGGCTTGGTGCAGTGTTAATGCAGGATGGCAAGGTTATTGCCTATGCTTCGAGGCAGTTGAAGATTCATGAGAAGAACTATCCAATGCATGATCTAGAATTGGCGGCGATTATTCACGCATTGAAGATCCGGAGGCATTATTTGTATGGTGTAGCATGTGAAGTATACACCGATCATAAGAGTCTTCAGTATTTGTTTAAGCAGAAAGAGTTGAATATGAGGCAGAGAAGGTGGCTAGAGTTGCTAAAAGACTATGATGTTACTATTTTATATCACCCGGGTAAGGCCAATGTGGTGGCCGATGCATTGAGTAGAAAGTCTGCCAGCATGGGTAGTCTTGCATATATTCCGGTCGGTCAGAGACCATTAGCTCTAGACGTCCAGGCGTTAGCCAACCGGTTCGTGAGATTGGACATTTCTGAGCCTAGCAGGGTGTTAGCCTGCACGGTCGCTCGTTCTTCTTTATTAGAGCGTATCCGTGAGAGCCAATTTGATGATCCTCATTTGTGTGAGTTGAGAGATACAGTACAGCGGGGAGGTGCCACACAGGTAAATCTAGATGATGATGGGGTATTGAAATTGCGGGGTCGAGTTTGTGTGCCCAATGTCGAAGGGATTCGAGAGTTGATCTTAGCGGAGGCCCACAGTTCGCGGTATTCTATTCACCCAGGCGCCGCGAAGATGTACCAGGACTTACGGCAGCACTATTGGTGGCGCAGAATGAAGAAAGATATCGTTGCGTATGTCGCTCGGTGTCTAAATTGTCGGCAGGTGAAATATGAGCACCAGAGACCTGGTGGTGTATTCCAGAGGATTGAAATTCCCGAGTGGAAATGGGAGCGGATCACTATGGACTTTATTACTGGACTTCCTTTGACTCGGAGGAAATTTGATGCTATTTGGGTCATTGTTGATAGGCTGACCAAGTCAGCACACTTTATTCCAGTATCTGTCTCCTACTCGTCGGAGAGGTTAGCGGAGGTGTACATTAGAGAGATTGTTCGTCTCCGTGGAGTGCCAGTATCTATTATCTCTTATCGGGGTACGCAGTTTACCTCGCGGTTCTGGAGAGCGGTCCAGCAGGAGTTAGGCACTCAGGTTCAGTTGAGTACAGCATTTCATCCTCAGACGGATGGCCAGTCCGAGAGGACTATTCAGATTCTAGAGGACATGCTTCGAGCCTGTGTTATTGATTTCGAAGGCTCGTGGGACCAGTTTCTGCCATTAGCAGAGTTCGCCTACAATAACAGTTACCAATCTAGCATCCGGATGGCTCCGTATGAGGCGTTATATGGTAGGCGATGTCGATCACCAGTTGGATGGTTTGAACCGGGAGAGGCTCGGTTGTTGGGTACAGATCTAGTTCAGGAGGCCCTGGATAAGGTCAAGATTATTCAGGAGAGATTGCGTTCAGCTCAGTCCAGGCAGAAGACTTATGCGGATCGTAAGGTTCGAGATGTAGATTTCATGGTTGGTGAACGAGTATCGCTCCAAGTGTCGCCTATGAAGGGCGTGATGAGGTTCGAGAAGAAGGGCAAGCTCAGCCCTAGGTATATTGGTCCATTTGAGATTCTAGACAGAGTGGGAGGGGTGGCTTACAGATTAGCTTTGCCGCCTAGCTTATCAGCCGTGCATCCAGTTTTTCATGTATCTATGCTTCGGAGATACCACGATGATCCCACACATGTGTTAGACTTGAGTACTGTCCAATTGGACAATGATCTATCTTACGAGGAGGAGCCGGTAGCCATTCTAGACCGGCAGGTTCGACAGTTGAGGTCGAAGAGTTATCCTTCTGTGCGTGTTCGGTGGAAAGGTCAGCCTCCTGAGGCATCGACCTGGGAGTCCGAGTCTGATATGCGGAGCCGCTACCCACATTTGTTTCCTGACTCAGGTACTTCTTTCTTTTGGCCGTTCGAGGACGAACGGTTGTTTTAGAGGTGGAGATTGTGACGACCCAAAGGGTCATCACTTGTTTTATTAATCATTTTGAGATTTTGAGGTCTTGAAAATCTCATTTATAGTTGCCTCGATTTGCGTGCACAGTCCGGGCACAAAGCTGGAAAATAGTTATGTTGAAATATGTGAAAACGTTGAAGAATTTTGATATTAATATTGATATGGTTGACTTTGGTCAACATTTTTGGTAAACGGACCCGGATCCGTGATTTGACTATTTCAGAAAATCCGTAGAAAAATATGGAACTTGGGCATATGCCCGGAATTGAAATCCGAGGTCTAGAACCCCGGTAAAAGAATTTTTCTGTTAAATTGTTTTCTGAAAATGTTTAAGGAAAATGAAACTGAATTTTGATTAAAAAAGTACTGGTATCGGGCTCGTATTTTGGTTCCGACGCCCGGTACAGGTCATATATATTGGTTAAGCGCTTCCTATAAAGTTTGGTTGAAAACGGACGTCATTTGACGCATTTCGGCCTTAAATTGGAAATTTTGGAAATTATGAAATTTGAAAGAATTCTTGAGTTTTAAGGCTCAATCCATTGATTTTGATGTTATTTTAGCGATTTGATCGCGCGAGCAAGTTCGTATGATGTTTTTGAGTTAGTGTGCATATTTGGTTTGGAGCGTCGAGGGCTCGGGTGAGTTTCGGATAGGCATCGGGGTGGTTTTGGATTTAAGAAAAACTGCAGAAAATCTGCAGCAGGCAATTCTTCTACGCGTTCGCGTCCAGGTCCCTCAGCCCAGCCTTGTTCGCAAATGCGAACAAATGTTCGCAAATGCGAAAGTCCCTGGAGGCCAGCCTGGTTCGCAAATGCGAAGCCCCCAGATTTGCCCTTGCTTCGCAAATACGAACAAAAGTTCGCAAATGCGAACTTCCCAGCCTTAGCTTATTTTTCAAACTCTAGAAATTGGTCGGGGTTCGCAATTACGAACCCATGTTCGCAAATGCGAACACAGAGACCTGTAAAACACGATTTTCAGTTCATTTCTTCACTTTTTACAAAACAAAAACACCCGTTTGCGATTCTTCACGGATTCCTTCTTCATCAAAACAATTGTAAGTCACTTTTTACTTAATTCTTTCAATTCCTAACATCATTAAACATGTTTTTCAATAGAAATCAAAGGTTTTCATGGTAGAATTTCTTGTTTTTGTTAAAATATAGGGTTTTTCATAAATTGGGAAATTGGACCTCGAATTGAGGTCCGATTTTGAAACAAATCATATACATGAACTCGTGGGGGGATGGGTAACCGAATTTTGGTCCGAACCCCGAGTTCCGACCATGTGGGCCCGGGGTCGAAATTCACTATTCCGGGCAGAATGTTGTAAAAGTTGTAATTGGTCTTAGGAATTAGTTTGTTGAGTAGTATTGATGATATTAAATCAATTGTGTATAGATACGATTGGATTGGAGTCAAATTCGAAAGGAAAAGGCATTGCTACGGATTGAATCATTCGTACAGTTTCGAGGTAAGTGTTTGTTCTATCCTAGCTCGAAGGAATAGGAATTTAGTTATGAATAAATTGTTGATTAAGAGTTATTGGTGTTATACCGGTAATGGAGATAAATTGTTGAAATTATTATCAATTATTGGTTTAAAACCGATAATTATAAATATTGTTAATGCAAAGATTATTGGCTAAATGCCGGTAATATATATATTTATGAATTGGGATCGTGTGGCGCGCCGACCACTTATATATATATTTATGGATTGGGATCGTGTGGCGCGCCGACCACTTATATATATATATATATATTTATGGATTGGGATCGTGTGGCGCGCCGACCACTTATATAATAAGAAATGGGATCGTGTGGCACGCCGACCACAAAATAATCTAAATCTTGGCATTGGCCATAGTTGCCGGTAGCCTATTGATATAGTTGGGAGCGGGTGGTACGCCTACCACAAGATGTAGTTATTGATATAGTTGGGAGCGGGTGGTACGCCTACCACAAGATGTAGTTACTGTGATAGTTGGGAGCGGGTGGTACGCCTATCACGAGATATGAAATGAGAAAGGAATTGAGACATGAAAGTAAGATTTATTCTGTTGATTATATTATTCTGGATATCACGAGTTATTGACTATTATTTCAGAGCAAGGTCTTTCCTTATAAATATTTTGTATATATATATCTATGTGTATTGTAACTGTACAGGTTTAAGTGGGTGACTGGCCTTAGCCTCGGCACTAGTTCGCTGGGATAGGCCAAGCACTTACCAGCACATGGGGTCGGTTGTGCTGATACTACACTCTGCGTTTTTTTTGCGCAGATACAGGTTACGGACAGCAGCAGCGGCAGTAGCGACTTGTGGATTTTCCGACTACTGAGACTACGAGGTAGCCTTGCAGGCGTCCGCAGGACCCGTTGTCTCTTCTATCTATGCTTTTCATTCTGTTATCTCATGTAATCGAGATAAACAGCTTGTATTTTCTTTCAGACAATTATGTGTATTATTCTTAGAAGTTCGTGAGTATTGTGACACCGGTCTTGGGTAGTGTATCATGTTTGGGTTTTCTTCATCATATTTGACTAAGTCTTCCGCTAATTTTGATTATTCCGTTGTAATTTATATGTTTTTAATAATAAGTCCTAATAAGAATTTGGTAATTAATGGAGGTGTAATTAATATTTGGCTTGCCTAGCTCCCATTTAGTAGGCGCCATCATGACCCCCGATGGTGGAAAATTAGGGTCGTGACACCCACAATGGGCGCCAAACTGTTTACCCTAAAATTCAGATAATAATAAAACTTATAATGTGATTTTAAAGATATGTGATTTCGTCCAATACCAATTGATAAGCAAAAAAATAGATGAATGAATTAGAGAATAAAATAAATCAAACCAGTATGCTAGCCAGGTCTCGACCTCGATTCAGGATACTCTTGAGGTGGAATAGTAAGAATAAGTAAATAATAAAGCAACTCCGATGAGCAGTAAGTGAAATAGCAGGAAAGTAACGAGTGTATATATTCTTATCAGTGAAGAATGAGCCTTACATTGGGATCCCTCTTTATATAATAGAGAAGTCCTAAATAAGGTACACTTCTAATTATAGTAGGAAACCATATTAACATCTTATTTCGCCGTAGATTGACATGTTCCGTGTTTTCCGCCACGATCTCCAACCGGTTATGGATATCTCGCCTTTTCATTATTGCATTTCACTGAAAGTCGGTTGTGCTTAGTAATTAGTATTGACTGTTGCTGGCCTCGGTCCCGACATACACTTTGATTTTTGGACTTGATGCCTCGTCTTTGAGCTCGAGCCTAATTCATTACGAGGTTATCACTCCCTTGTCTCGATCAAGTAGCAAAATTGGGTAGACCCAATTTTGACGGTATACACAATTATTAATAAATACAATATCAACAATTGTACGACGGGAACACTACATATAAGACCAAAACTAGAAAATAAACCTCTACTTTCAGATTGTTAAATATATCAACTACTAAGGAATATTCTACCTGCCATTCATATACTCACAGTTGGGGTGTCTGATATATACAGACAAGAACTGAAGGTTTCATCAGGAGTTGATATTGGCTGTAGGGAGATGAAAAAGAATAAAAACTAACCAAAAAAAAAAGGTAAAGAATTATGCTAGAAAGTAGAATTCACATGCAATGGCATGGCTATGAAATTGGGCGTACGTGTAGTGTACTTTCTAAGGAAATTTGAGAAAAAATTTAATTAACGGAAAATACAGTGAAGAAATTTGCAGCAGTACTCAACAATGGTATGATTGATGACATAAGAATTGTCGTATAATGACTGCTATTAGAGAAAATACTTGACCAACAACAGTTGTATCAATTTCACTTTATTTATTAAGATTTTAAGTTGTAGGCATTTGGACATAAAAATTTTATTCCCTCCGATCCAGAATAAGTAATTTTTTAAATGTTTTTACACAGATTAAGAAATCTACTTTTTATTATTAATTACCAATGACATTGATCATATTAACCTTTGCTATTTCTTCAAATAAATACTCATAACATATACTCCAACACTATTTACTCCAAGGGCAATGTAGGAAAAAAATAATTAATTCATTCTTGAAATCTGAAAAAGTCACTTATTTTAGACCATAAAAAAATGCCAAAAAGTTACTTATTTTGGACCGGAGAAAATATACTTTTGTGTATTTTGAAAATATAATAATTGAAGTTAAGTTTGAAATGGTTCTTTCCTCCAACTATTTCAGGCAGACTTTCCTAGACTATTATTCAGCATGTTTAATCACTTTGTTCTCTCAAAATTTAATTCTAAAAATAAACCTTTAATTTCACGTGTAAACCCCGATACCATATTACACATTAAATTGTGTAAGAGTTTGTCAAATGGGTTTAGAATAATCTTCAGTACTCATTGTCTGAGGATTTGAATTGAATAGTCTTATTCTTTTACAATTATAACATTACATTACATTATATCAACTATATAAGAAAGGGGGGTCAAATCTAATTAAGGCCCTTACCTTCCTTTCCCTTTTACTTGGTTATCTTCATAAAAATAAAAAATAAAATAAAAAAGGAAAAAAAACACTTGCATTTCTTCTTTGCATTAGCAAAAAAGGCCAGTAGTATTACATTCTATAGAGGCTGAAGAATGACTCAAAAATTAATACTCACTTAATAATTAAAAATTAATGTAAATAATTAATTAATGTCAAGCATATGAAAAGTTCCCCTCATGTGCTTGTCTCCAATAATTGCATCAAAATTCAAAAGATTTCACAATCTTATCTTTAAGCCCCAATAAGGAGAGCTTACTAAGTGCCAAGTACAATAAAATACATAGCACTATTTTTATGAACACGTGTCGAAAAATAATTGCCTCTTCATTGTCTCTGATCCCAAGAATTCTTTGTTAATTGGTGTACACAAATTGACAAGCCTTATATTAGGTGAACTCCCCCTTGTCCATAAACCAGTATTTTATCAAAAGAATTAATATGCTCAACTTGATCCTTCTCAATATTCCCCCTCATTTAACTAATTAATTAATAGTTTATTTTACTGATTTGTGACTAACATTCCAAAAACCAATCAAAAAACATGACGCTAGTACAGTATAATTAATTTAGTATGTTAAAGTAGGTCATTGTATATCTAATTAAGCCTAAAAAGATAAAGGTATCAAACTCTAATTAATCAATCTCTCTCTTTCTCTCTCCAATTATCTTGTTTGCAAACGGCGTTAGCTTAGATTATATAATGTCAAAGCTCGAATATATATTATAGGTGTTTATCGGGCTGGAACGGACAAAATGGAAAATTTTCAGCCCGTTCAGTTAGCAGGTGGGTTGTTAGCGGGCTGGAGATAGCGGGTTGTATTTTTGCGGGATTTTATGGGCGTGTACGGGTTCGGACTTAAATGGGCTCGGACGGGCTCTGCTAAAAAAAATTTTAAATTATATTTTGCTAGCACCCGTACACAAATTTTAAAAAATTAAAATTTAATCCATTAACGGGCTGAACCGGGCTGCAGCCCATTAACGGGCATAGCAGGTTCCGGTGCACAAATATTCAGAATATGTTCGTCTAAAATTCACTTCCCGTCCAACTCGTCCCAACCCACACTATATGCTACAGTAGCGGCTGAACCGGGCTAACATGAGTTGAAACGGGTTGAAAACGGATCAGCTCGGCCCGATTAACAAGTATAATATATATACGAAAAATTCTTAAAGCAGTTTGAGTGACACGAGTTTGAGAAACTTGTATCACTATCGAAAGTTTTATTATAATACTTTTAAACTTTACGTACAAAAAAGTATTTACTAGAAAATCTAATAAAAATGATAACTAAATTACTCTTTATTACAGATGAAAATTTACTGATAATATTTGAAAATTTGAATTCACATTCAAAATATAGAACTTAATCATATAAAAGACGTGATATGACATAATAATGAAAAACGAATTCTATAGAGTGAAGGGGGGAGAAATATGAATTATTTAGCATTTAATAAATAAGTTTACATAGGATTCTTATATATATCTAATGGCCCATACACTTTGATATATATATTTGTCTTTTGGTTTCAAAACTTAATTATGGCAAAAGAACCACAGAGAAACTTCCCACTACCCTAAACTGAGTAGAGCCCTAGATGAGTGAATGGCTGTCGTTGTTGTGCATGTGTGATAATAAATAAATAAATAAATAAATAAAAATTAAAGAAGATAATGACAGATAGTATAAATTAAAGGCTAATTGTTTTACTCTATATATATGTGAGAGGTTTGTCATAGTCAATCAGCTTTAAGCATCTATTAATGTTTTGTTCCCAATAGCCAGCATCTCATACAACAACAACAACCCAGTATAATCCCACTTAGTGGGGTCTGAGGAGGATAGTGTGTACGCAGATCTTACCCCTGCCATAGGGTAGAGAGGCTGTTTCCAAATAGAAACCCGGCATCCTTCCCTCCAAGAACTTCCCACCTTGCTCTTGGGGAGACTCGAACTCACAACCTCTCGGTTGGAAGTGGGAATTGCGTACCATCAGAGCAACCCCTCTTGTCAGCCAGCATCTCATACCTTGTGGAAAAAAGAATGTGAAAGAATATATAATTAAAGGGCTTCAATTTCTACACTATGAGATTAATCACTGTAAAAGACTATTTACATACTCAACTCACTTATGAGAGGATAAGCTTGAATTCATTAATAATTTGATAAAAATAATATCCTAATATACTATAATAGGATAAATTATAATTAATGACTGTGTAAAAAAAACTTTTACATTATCAGCATGTATATAACGTCTTTTTCCACATATATTGTCATGTTGACTTGCATGTGCCTGTATCTACCTTCATTTTAAAGCTCAAGGAGAAATAGTACCAGTTGCTGTTATAATTTTGATTTTTGACTAAGAAGAAAAATAATAACATAATTCTTGTTTTCTTCCCTTTTCATTTGATTTGGTGCAAAAAGCATGGAGGAACAAGGCATCAAAAGAACTAAGTTACTCCCTCCCGTCCATATTTAATAAGTGACTATTTTTTATACAAACACAATGTGTAATAAATTTAAAATAATTTTTAAAAATTATGAACTCATTGATATAAAGTACACGCACAAAATACATTTCTAAAGACTAAAGACAGTTTTATAAATAGAAACATGATAATTTATGAAATTGAATAACAAAATTATATAAGTAGAGTATATTTTTTAGATGGTGGGTATTTCTATGTGGGGCAAATTTTTATTTTTTATCAACCTTGATTTTTTTTTTTAAATTATACGTTTCCTTTAAATTTATTTTTATTTTCATATAATATTATAAATAGTTGAAAGACACTTTTTAAATATTTACGTCTTTGGATATAGTAATAATTCAACATAAAGTGGGAAGGAGGGTGAAATATAGTGGGAAGGAGGGTGAAATACGGTACGTAAATGAAATTAACATCTTATTTATTTATACATAGAGAACCTTGTATACAAGAAATCGTTGAAACCAAACAAGATTAGAAGGTACCTAACTGGTAATAAGTACTAATTTGAATATTAGAAAGAGAGATTAAACTGAAAACAAAATAATTAGATTAAAATCAGTTTAATCATGCTTAATTCAAAATTCAACTCTGCGTATAAAAACAGATTCCAAGTCTAGTGGGGGATGAAAGAATTCCTTGACTTGACCATTATTATAATTACACCTTGAAGAAGTTTTTCTCTTCTTAGGAGCAGGTGGACATGTTAACTTTTTTGATGATAATCTTGATTCTTCGTACGTTGGAGTAGTCGAAAACTCTTCTTCTTCGTCTTCGTCTTCAACATGTTTGTTCTTATTCTTGGTTGTGAATATGGGCTTCAATGGACTCCTTAATGTAATTCCTGCAATGATCCATCCTTTGGTTTCTGACTCTTTAATATTTCCATCTATTGGATGATGACTAGTTTGTTTTTTGGAAAATCCCATTATTTAATTAATTTGATATAAGAATCAAAATTTTGTGTTCCTATATATAGAAGATGAAAAGCTAAAAAGAAGAAGATAAAAAGATTTCTTGTGTTCCCTTATATTGGGAAGAGAATATATTCTCAAAAATCTTGAAGAGAAAGAAAGAAGAAAGGGTTTTATGGATATGAAAAGGGTCTTTGAGATTGATTTTTCAAGCTATGAAACCTTTATTTAAAGAAGAAGAAAGAGAATATTAAATGAGGATGTGAGTTGAAGATTAAACAAGTTGTTGTTTTAATGGTCTCTTTTTTTACTATAAATTTTGCATAGCCTAAAAAACAAAAATTATAGTATGGCGGGGGGGGGGGGGGGGGGGAGAAAAAAGAACTCAGGGAAACCGTGACCTAAACAAAAGCTAATAATAAAAAAGGTTTAATTAAAGGCATGGAGAGCAAAAGGAGTGAATGTGCCCGTGAGAATTTCCTGACCACGGGCAGTGTCACAGTGGTAAAAGAATAAAGTTCTTTTTTTTTAAAAAAAAAAAAAGATTTGATAGTCTTGGCTTTATTTATATTCCTTAGCGCGAGTTTACTTTCTTTTCAGCCGTCAAATTATGAAACTTTTGTAACGGAATTATTCAATATTTGTGTCAATAAGAAATAATAGGTACTCAATATAGTAGTTAAGTTATGCGGATATGAATTATTTGAACGCCATTGCAATATAATTATATATATATATATAAATAAAATACAAAGAAGAGTTTTCTACAACAACGTATATATTGTTTCACCATTTGCTTATAATTCCAGTTTAACTTTGGTATTTCCTCTTGAATGCAAGTTTTGGACCTCTCTGTTTATGTAGAATGAATTTTACTGTATAGATCGGAGACGGAGTGAGGATTTTAAAGTTTTGGGTTCTGATCTTATCATAGAACTCTAGCTCGTTTTAGTTATTGGGTTCGCAATTAGATATTTTTATATATTTAATAATTTTTACAATACATATATAATATTTAAGCAAAAGCTATTGGATTCGACTTTAACTCGTAGCTACCACACTACCTCCACCCTGTATAGATGAGCTCTCTAGACATAATTTAGTTACTTTTTGCTTGATAGGATATCAATAGAATTAAATACTTGTAGTTTAGCCCTCTAGGCATAAAATAAATACTCTACCCCTCTCTTAAATAAAATTACTTATTTTTTTTATTTCTATTGTAAATTTAGAGTTTATAGAGCTTTATAATTCGTCCATAATAGTAGTCTTTTACTAATAAAATCATTTGATGTTAAGAAAATACTACGACATGCAAGTATTGACACGGCTAATACTACTCATATTATGTACATACCTAACTTAAAACAAACCATGAAGGTTATTTCTAAAAAATATAACTTCCAAAAGTATCAAGAAAGTCTCTATATCATGTTTTTAATAAAACAAAAACCACTAAATCATAATATATAACATAGTCTAACCTTAGACATACAAGAACTTTTGACCGCAAATACATAAATTTCAGCTAAATTTAGATGTGGTAATTCAGTTTCCTTACATATATAGAAGGGTAGCTTTGGGTCCTAACCACGAATGTGAAGTATTAAATTCAGAAATTTCCGGACTTCCACAAATTAATACTGTATTCAATTTTAGATTAATTTCCCACAAAAAGTTTTTACTTGAAATTCTTTAGGTTAATGTTAGTTTGGATTTAAGAAAATGTATTTTATGATCTATTTTTACATTTAGGTATCTAGACTTCTAATCCATCTCATTTCCATTATGCTACAAAAAAATATACTTACTCCAGCTCACAATAAGTGACCAATTTATCTTGGACACATCCAACAACAACAACAACAACAACCCAGTATAATCCCACTTAGTGGGGTCTGGGGAGGGTAGTGTGTACGCAGACCTTACCTCTGCCCTAAGGTAGAGAGGCTGTTTCCAAATAGACCCCCGGCATCCTTCCCTCCAAGAACTTCCCACCTTGCTCTTGGGGAGACTCGAACTCACAACCTCTCGGTTGGAAGTGGGGGTTGCTTACCATCAGAGCAACCCCTCTTGTCAAGTAAAGCTATCTTGGACACATCCATTAAGGAAATATTAAATTTTAAACAAAAATAGTTAGTGTGACCAAACTACCCTTAATTAAATATTGTAGCATAATTTAATGTGAGGAGTAAAATAGTTTTTAGGGATACATACATAAGGGTAATTTTAGAAAAACAAAATATATTTTTTTTATTATATAAATGTACACTTATTTTGAACCAAAAAAAAAATTGATCACTTATTATGGACCGGAACAGGAAGGAGTAGTTCATAAAAGTAGACAGTCCACGAAAGTATATGTAGTACTAGTTGGTTACCATCAATATTTAAAGTCAACGAGGTTTTAATATGGTCTTAATTACTATCTTAATTCAATTAAATGCAGAATGGACGTGAAAAATTTATGAGGTAAATCTATACACCACAAAGTAAATCTAATAAGTCTTATATAACATAAATGAAGGCTAAATAGAGGGGGGAAAGGAAAAGGTTACGGTCAAGTAGTGTACAATAATTTCTTTGTTTATGAGAATTGCAGTAATTGTAAAACAATATACAGTACAATAAATACTCCTTTTACATCCTGGAATAGCCTTGGTGGTCTTCATATTGCTCCATGAACTCATCGTTGAACTTTTTGAAACTTGACATTATTGCAGGCATCTCTTCTTCAGCTGGTAATATGGTTGTCCTTAGGTGGAACACCCTACATACACAAGCTTTTCTTTGAGCCCAAAACTGATAATAGAGTTTAACGTCTACACACTGACCGACAGTGTAAAAGAATTTTAACATTATCAGTTCATCTATCTATGAAATGACAGGAGGGGTTGCTCTGATGGTAAGCAAACTTCACTTCCAACCAAGAGGTTGTGAGTTCAAGTCTCCCCAAGAGAAAGATTGGAAGTTCTTGAAGGAAGGATGTCGAGGGTCTATTTGGAAATAGTCTCATACTGAGGGGCAATTGAGGTTTTAACAGCTAATTAAATGAAGGAAACTCGAGAGAAGGGAGGAAAGGGAGTTTCTGAGAACGCGCATTTGGTTATTGAATATGAAAGGATAATAAACTCACCCTTCCTTTTGACCAAATCCCGAACCAGGGACAGTGGAGATGCCAGTTTCTTCCAACAGCCTGAGACAATAGAACACGTCGGGAACTTTCCCAAGCTTCTTTGCAGCCTCTATTGCTTTAGGAGGCAGTCGTATTTGTGGGAAAGAATACATTGCACCTGCAAAGATTTCCTCAGAAAGTTAGTGGGAGCTCATTTGGCATTTTGATAGAACACAAGAACTAGATCCAGTGAGCTTTTCACTTGCCTTCAGTGAAATTACAAACAACATTTCTGCAGCTGTTGAAACCATCAGTCATCATGTGTGCCCTCTTCCTTAGTGATTCGAGGATGCCCTTACTGCAATCAGAATAAACTAGTATTCGTAACCAAAAGCGAGAAAGTGTTTCTGTAGAAAGATAATGATTTAAATCCATGTTTTTCCAAAAAAAAAACAAAAGAAGAAAAAGCGGTGAATTGTGCTGCTTGTGACTCTAATCCCCAGCTACTTTAATTCACTGTCAGTGACTCCAGAGTCCAGACGTCAGGAGTAAACATGAAGTTGCAATGTGATCAATGACCCCCATGTAATTGTAATGCTGGGAGTTATGTTGGGGAGAAGTGCATTCTTTTGACAAAGTTCGAATGACCAAAGCAATTCTAATGGTTCTGCTTATCAAAATGTTCTCATACTAATGCATTTTAAAGTCATAGATGTATTTATAACTTTAAACTTCTTTAGAACTCACTAGTTCAAAGATAAGAGCAACTCAGGGGACAATTTTTCAATTCCTTAAAAGAAGTTCAAGAATTTCATCAAGGACTGATGTCAGAAGTCATACCTCTCTCTGACATATTGGTCATATGAGATATCTCCAGGTTTTGGGGGATTTACCATTAGCCCCATCTGTAAGATACAAAGGAACGGGACATTTCTTGTCAGATGTCAATTAAACAGGGTAAACTAGAGCTAACATATTGGATTGGTATTGGAAATAAGATGTTGCTCAATTAAGATTATCCGGAGGAGACAAGTAAAAATTGACTTACAAATATCTGTCCAGGTACATTTGGACTGAGCGATATTGAAGCAACCTTGTATATTTCTTCGACAGACTGCAAACATCAAATGCGAAAAAAGGAAAGGCTGGGTCTTAGGTACATAGACTTCAATACCAAAAAAGATGTGATAGGTACATCAAGTCCAAATCCAAGAAAAACTTACATTGTCAGACTATAATATGACCATTAAGTATCATAACGTATATCCTTGTGAATAGCTTTTTTTTTTTAAAAAGATAAAGATAAACTACACCATTGTGAATAGTACAAAATGATGTCCACTTAAAAGAACCAATCTAATCTCTTTTAAATTATTCTAATCAACTGACGAACCATGTCTTAATCCTAAACTAGTTACGGCGATACGAATCATCTCTATCCACCCTGCCCTATCCGGGCCTTCTTGGTTCCATTACTAATAATTTCTGTTTCAAGGCATCAGGGCTACCTAGAGCTAATAATATTGTAACTCTCGCCCCTTACTCGTACACTGGCATGCAAGTCTTTAACTAGCCTTATAAAGCTCCTGCCAAACACTGAACCTAAAATGAGTGTGATAACAACAACTAAGTCTTAATTCCAACTAGTTGGTATCTCATAAATGGATCGTCCATTTTCTTTCTATTCTTTTTTAGTTAATGTTCTTAGCTAATCCACATTGATTTTGAGAATGTAAGCCTTTTAAGATTTTCCCAAAATGTGAAAATGAGTCGTATATGCACACTATGGCAACCCCAGTAATACTTATCTTTAGATCACGACATTTTTCATTATCACTACAAGAGTTATGCTTATGTAAACCACGACACACAACTTGGCACCGAGGGATAAGCACTTTACTAAAAGCAAGAATTATCTATTATATATCTATCCCTACAGTTTGAATTACAAGCAAAAGACAAACCTTTGGAGGAATGTTGGTCATCTCAAAGTATCCTCCACGTTGTCCACATTCACCCCAATATCCTTTGGAGACAGTGTGAAATGAAACAAGCTGAAGCTCCTTGCTTATGGGTGGGCCCATATCCAACAAAACCTTCATATTTGAAGAACAACATTTGAAATGAGTATTGTAGGATCTGAAGATACTGGTAGGTTAATAAATTCGTTAAGAAGAAATTTAGCACATCTACCTTTCTTGCACTTATGAAGGGGCGCTCATCTTGGTAAATGTTTTGCTGATAAACTTCATCTCCAAGTAATACTAAACTCTCTTGGTGACAGAATTGAATTATTTGCTTAAGATTTGCCACACTAAGACATTGTCCAGTGGGATTTCCTGGGTTTATAATCACCATAGCCCGTACCTAGGCAGACAAAAAAATGTATGGCTAATTAAAATGCACGCATAAGATGCTTTAACATATCAAAAGCAAAAAGTAGTGCAGCCTTTATATGCAGCCAGATCCAAATGTTTGTGTGGGCAAAAGGAACCAATCCCCCTAGAATAGGTTTTACGTTTCGCCTGTTTTTGAAAATATTTCTAGTATTCAGTCCTACATGTGCTTAACGTCCACCAACCCTAAAAGTTGCTAATAAAAGTGAATTTCAGTGAACCTTACATGTGCTTAACGTCCACCAAACCTAAAATTTGTTCATAGATTGAATTTCAGTGAACCATACTCAGAATTCACACACACGTCATGTTTGTCTACATATATATGAAAGCAGAAGTACAGTATACTCACAGTTATTCCCTTGTATCGCGCCTGTGCAACTGATTGACGAAGGTCATTAACATCAAGACCCCAGTTTGCGGTCTCTTCAAGATAGTATGGCACAAGAGAGCCCCCTAATAATTGTATTGAAGCAGAGTATAGCGGATACTGGGGAACAGGGACCAATATCTAGCAACAAATGTGCACTCATTAAAAATATGATAATGCATGTAAAATATAGGACCAGGAGGTGCTAAAAGAAGGAACTGTTTAAGTTAAAACCAGATGTATGAAGGGAGACAGAAAGAGAATATGAAGAGGAAATCCGTGCTATTCATATCAAATTATCAATTACCCCATCACTTGGGCCGCGAATGACAGTATTCAAGATCTGCATCACACCTTTGCTAGCACCATCTGTGAGAAATATGAGTTCTGGATCACTGTCAAACAAAATAACTACTACTGTTAGTTCAAGAATCAAATTGAAGAAATCAAACCAGACCAAGTAAACGGAAAGAGCAATCTATAACCTTGGATATCCATCACGTCTCTCAATGAATTCTGCAACTTCTTTCCTTACACCAGGTGTGCCACGGGAGTCACTGTAAGCACCTAATTGACCAGCAATATAGAATACATCATCCGTAGCTAAAAAATTACTGTCACAAAACTGTGCCTAAATCATTTATGTTGCTTGAAACTGCGTGCAATAACAAGAGCACAGATCAATAGCGAGACAGGATTTCAGCTTCAAAGTCAAGTGGCTGTAGTCTAATTTAGCTTTTGTGCATTGAGGAAGGAATAAAATTCATAACCCCTAATATCACCAGTTCCGAAGTTACACTCCAACTATCACCTCCCAAGGGATAAAAAGTTGGTAGTCCTTTAGATATAAAAAGTTACAGAGACTAAAGAAGTTACATGTGAAACAACACTGTATATTTCACAAACACAATGGACAAACTACAAGCAGGACCAAAGAGTAAACGGTGAAACAAAAATATGAAAATCATTAAAATACAAAAAAGAAAATAAACAAATGAATAACTTCTGACATGAAAGGAAGAGGAAAAATAGAGTGATAGCACAAGAAGGTGCAATTTAACAATTAAAGGTTATCTGAGAAAGGATACCTAGACCTCCAGAAGTCATTGCAAGATAATGTTTAGCCCTTGCAATTGCATCAGCAGGGAATAAGAATCCCACGTTAGGATCATCCAATAAAAATGGAGCTTGACACAGAGCAATGACCTGAAGTATAGAGTCCAAAGTTTATACATGTACCAAACCCTCAAGCATCTCATAGAACAGGCATTCACAACTGTGACAAACCTGGCGAGGAAATGTCAGTGGCTTCTGTCCAAGAGCATGGGGATTACCAACATTGGTAAAGATGATCTGTAGAATAAGAGGAATAATGAAACTGTATACACGTGCTTCGGATGAATTAAACAAGAGATATGTGATGCTTTAACGCGTTTTCTTAGTTATATGCCACTTAATGGTATTCATTCAAACGATTCAAAAATATTAGGACTTAGATAATTCTTCGTAGTACAGAAGTGAGAGGACTCTGGAACAGATTAATCAGTATTAATGTATAAAATGTTCAATGGCGGCATCATGTAAGAAGAGCATGTACTTTCTCAACATACTAGATCAGGATTGTGTAGATGATGAATTTCCATGGGATTCAAATAGGTTTTGGCAACAATTCATGCTCTATACAGATGACTTATTCAATGTTTAGAATCTTTCCAATTGCCTAAAGTTTTCTTATAGTTCACTGATTATAATGGTCTAATAGATAATAATCCTACTGCGTGCTGGAATGTTGAACTATGAGTGACTGAAAGAGGGTAAATAGACAATAATACCTAATTTATGCAGAATCTCTTAGAGGAAAAAGAGACGAATAAGTTGACAAAACTTATACCTTTTTGCCTTCCTTCTGAAGCTCCGAAGCTCGAAGGTAAAGCTCACCCCTGACAGCATATTGGCACTTCTTAACATTTTCATTCAGATTGTCATAGTCTAATGGCTTAGAAGACATTATAAGGAATTAGAGTTTTCTCTTTGTTCAAACTCCAAGCAAAGTGATGGCCGTACGGGCAGTCTAGCAGCTTAGCTCAAAACCTACAATTACATGAAGAAACTATAAGCAGTAAAAAGGAACAATGACTGCAAAACAACAAGAAATCAAAAACAAAAAAGATTAAACATATCACTTGATACTCCGTTGACCAAAATCATCAAGCCATATTATAATACCACAACTTCCAGATATAAAAATGCCAAATGCAATAAAAAATTATTATACGCAAGAAAAGTAGCAATCGAGTTACATATAATGTATGGACAATCTATCAGTAGGTCCATGATTTCAATTTTAGCGACAATAGAAATTGAAAAGGAAACAGTAGTAGTATGAGCTGGGAACTAGCAAAACAACAATGCATGTGACCACACACACCCAAATCAATATCTGCATTCACTAAGTATCATAACAGAGACCAACAACAACAACAACAACAACTACCCAGTATAGTCCCACAAGGTGGGGTCTGGGGAGGGTAATATGTAGACAAGCCTTACCCCTACCCAAAGGGTAGAGAGGCTGTTTCCAATCGACCCTCGGCTTAGAAAAGGAAAGGGAAAGCAACAACAAAAACAAAAACAAAAACAAAAGAGCATTAGTAATTCCGGCAGAAATCGCATAAATAGTTATCTAAACATAAGAATTATACATAAAATGACATGTAATAATATCATAACAGAGACCGTTTACAAAATTTAACAAACACGCATTCAAGGTTGGACCTAATGGTTAATAAAGTGGGTGCAGACCTTAAGGCCAGGGTTGAGAAACAGTAGCACAACCAGATTTTTCACTAAGGGAATTCAAATTATAAAGAAGTAAACACGTGAGGTATGCAAAGGGATTCAACACATAGTATATACAGATTTTTATAAAATTGACCTATCTACACTGTAATTTTTCGGCAAAAAGGTGTCAATTGACTCTCGTTGCACAAGGGCAGCTTCGCCCCCGTTTACAACCAAAAAACAAAAACAAAAATGCGAGGTAATTTACTTGCATCTGGCTAAACCTTAGTGGGCAGAGTTAACCGATATCGATGCTGGTCAGAGGCAACAAGGTGCAATAGTAAAGGTGCGCACTGGCCCAACACCACCATTAAAAAAATAGAATTTAACAAACTCTTTGAAGTAAGCAAATGCTAGCCAATAAAACTCCCCAAAAAAAACTGTTTTGTGAGGAAGTATTAGATATGAACGCATGAGAAATCAATCACATATTCACAACACGACGAAATCAAGAAAGATGACACTAAATCCTCAAGTATACATAGAAGAAAGACAAAAATCTTTGTACGTAAGCATTCTTTTTCGATCCAATTAAACATCAACGGAACACACAAAGAATAGGCAGAATCACAAAAACAAACAAAATCTTTAAGTGCCTATCTTATTAAAATGCACAAAATTTTGTTACGATATTGGACTCTCACATATAGAACCCAAGTTTTCATGAAATGGGTTTATTTTATTTTAAATAAATAAAAAACAACTTCAAGAGGAAATCGCTTACAGTTAGAGCCAAGTGTAATCTGAGCCCTGGTGCAGAACTCAGAAGTCAGTCAGTTCTGTTTGAAGTGAAAATGAGAAGTGCAATTGTTTTGGGTGTGAGCCAAATAGGATAATTTTATAATGTGTGTATATGTGGCCAAGTGTCAAGGCATAAATTCCAAGGTGAAACCACAACCACTGAACAATTGGTAGAATGGATTATTCTGTACATTACATTTCTGAACTTATTATACAATCACAAATTTGGAGATAAAGCAAATCGTGGTGCTGCTTCAAACTTTAGAATTGTGGTTTTGGTTCTTGATATTGATGTCGCCCTCATTTTGCCAACGACCATTTTACTTTTTCTATTAATCAATCAATCAACTAGAGTCGTTTTGTTCCGAACAAAGTTAAATTATATCAAAATCTTTAATATAAAATATGTTTTCGTTTCTATGTGAACTTAATTGATTAGATACCGAGTTTAAGAAAAATAAAGATTTTTGAAATTTTTGGTCCTAAACAAGTCAAAAACGGACCCAGAGTATTTTTGTGGTTATGAAAATTTTTAGTAGAATCTAAATTGTTACCAAATTTAGAAAGGGATTATTCTTTTTTAAACAGACTAAAAAGAAAATAGGTTCACATAAACTAAAATAGGGAGTATTATATACTGATATTAATTAGTACCAACAATAAATACGAAATAAAAACAATTTCAAATTTTATACCTGAATTAATATAATAACCAATTGACCCAAAGAAAAAGGGCCAAATTATCAATTCCAGTAACCAAACGACCCCAAGAGGAAGGGCCAAAAGCTGCATAATCATGATAACAAAACTATATTGGGAAAAAAAATGAAGACAAAATTGTTGAATTGAAATTGAGATTACGTGTATTCAAGACAAAAGGAAAAAGGTAAGTCTTGTGGACTGCAGATGGCTAACCACTAAGCGACTTGTAATGATACAAGTACTTGAATTTGGTTGAGCCTCAGTTTTGTTGGGTTATATGAGGCCCAATATGCAACATCTTCTTTCTTTTTTGCTAAACCCAACGTGTAATTTTGGGGTAAAATTCAAAAATAGTCAGATTTACAAATAATAAATGAAAAATAATTATAAGTTTTAAA
>JASVEL010004480.1:0-25397 GCA_032618575.1 Nicotiana noctiflora | reverse complement strand
AATTCTTCTCTCAGATTGGGTTCAATATGGACACTTATCCGGGTTTCTTTGACGTCATCCGCATTCCCTAGATTAACTGCCTCAGTATCATTTAAATTCGGTTTGGGTTTTTCCTCGAAGTGACTTAATTCTTCACCGATTTCTTCCACGGCTTCATCATCGCCGTACTCCGACTCACTCTCGTCACTTCTTATTTCATGTGTTATTATTTCCAAACCCGATTGACTTTCTAGACTGGGTTGATTAATCTTTAAGTGCGCCATGTCATTAAGATCAGTTGCAAGAAGGCTGTTCAGAAAAGTAAAAAGAAGAAAAGATAAACAAAATTAGACACGAAGGAACCAAATTTCATTGATGGGAATTGTACAAAGGGAAAACAAACTGCAAACTTAAATAAAAAAATGAACAAAACAACGGGATTTTACTCCGGGGACAAACCCCCAATACAAAATTTCGAAAGAAAAACAATCCAAGACAAACTACCAAGACTCCTTCCGAACAGGGAGAGGAGTAGCCTTCCAGTTATTCAGTTTTGCCTTTGGTCCCACAAATTGTATCTCGGCATGACTGGATCCTTCACCATCCTCGAGCATACATACATCTGTGAATAGGTTTTCGAACTTCCTGAAGAACTCTTCGTCTGGCCTGACCGTAGGACCGGGAATCTTTGTCGCTGGATGTCCTCTTGCTCCGGACCTGATAAAAGATTGGGAAAGGCGTGGAACAGGTTTTGAGAGCACCCATGTCTTCTGCTTTCTCTTCTTTGCTTGCCGGATGTCTTCTGAGGTTGGCTGGAATCCCAAGCCGAAGGTTCCCAAGTTTTCGACCACTGATACCGGTTGTATAATTCCTTGCAGAGATGCACCTAGCCCTTTACCGGGCACGAAACCATGTCGCAACATTTCATGCGCCACCATGACATCCGCAGTAATTGTTCTGTCGCCGGGAATACATTCCCCTTCCGGAACTCGGTGGGCGGACACCACATCGCAGACCTGATATACCCACGGCCCAACATCTTCTTCTGTTTCAACAAAGGGAATGATGGTGCCCGATTGTGGATCGTTCTCTCCATGGACGACGATCTCCTGCTGGTCCCATTCAAACTTGACGAGCTGGTGTAAGCTGGATGGAACTGCTCTTGCGGCATGAATCCATGGTCGCCCTATTAGGAGGTTATATGACACCACCATGTCCAGCACCTGGAATTCCATGGTGAACTCCACTGGCCCAATTGTCAAGATTAGCACTATGTCACCAACCGACGCTTTACCTCCTCCGTCGAACCCTCGAACACATACCCTGTTCTCGCGTACCCTGCCGATGTCTACTTTTAATTTGCCCAGTGTAGAGAGAGGACAAATGTTAGCACCGGACCCATTATCGACCAAGACTTTGGTAACCACCGCCTCTTCACACTTCACCGTAAGATATAAAGCCCCGTTATGCTCAGTGCCTTCCTCAGGCAACTCGTCATCGGTGAAGGTGATCCGATTTGCTTCGAAGATCCGATTGGTGATCTTCTCCAAATGGCTCACTGAGATTTTATCCGGTACATGTGCCTCATTCAGGACTTTCATCAATGCTTGCCGATGTTCTTCCGAATGTATCAGCAAGGATAGCAATGATATTTGCGCCGGAGTCTTCTTCAACTGCTCTAAGACGGAGTAGTCGTGCAGCTTCATCTTTTTCAAGAATTCTTCCGCTTCTTCATCGGTGACCGGCTTTTTCAATACTGCCGGAGTGGTCTTCCTCAATTCCGCAGGGGCAAAACATCTCCCCGAGCGGGTCAACCCTTGGGCTTCACAAACTTCCTCTTTCACCTCCTTTCCTCTGTAGGTCGTTGTAATCCGAGCATAATTCCATGGTACAGCCCGGCTATCAGTTACTGGCAGCTGTGTTGCCGGTTGGATGATGAAAGGATCCATTCGGACGCCCGCTACTGTCAAGATGGGCTTGATTGCTGCCCCTGGTACAACTATCTTGGCCGGCTTCACCGGTACTTCGTTCACACTTTCCTTTCCTGCTTCCGATTCTCCTGGTATGTCTTTCTTGCAACTGGGCGACTCATCACAGCTTGGCCCTTTTCTCGTTCCTGCCCCGCTAGACTTAATCATCATTACAGTCCGAGAGGCTTTCTCCTTTCCTTCCTCCGCCCGTACCAACTCGATCATATTGGTCTCATGATGAGCTGGGAGCGGGTTTTGGTTGATGTTGGGCTCCGTTGGAGCCTGGACCTCGATCCTGTGGGTGTCAATGAGCTCCTGGATGGCCGTCTTCAGCCTCCAACACTTTTCTGTATCATGTCCCGGACATCCCGAGCAGTAGGCACAATTTACTGAATGGTCCAAGTTCTTCGGAAGGGGGTTTGGCAGCTTAGCTTCAACCGGATTTAGCAACCCTACTTGCTTCAACCGGTGGAACAGATTGGTGTAAGACTCTCCTAAGGGAGTGAAAGTCTTTGGCCTCGGCGCCCTGTCGCCCCTGAATGCTTGGTTCGGACGGAAACTCGCGCCCGAGGGGTTTCTGTAAGCTCTTGGGGGTGGATGATTGTTCTGGGGGTTCGGTGCACGCCACGGTGCATGAGCGGGAGGTGCAGGATAGGACTGTGCATGGTGGACAGTAAAATGGGGATCAGGTGCGGGATAGTAATGTTGCGGGTGGCTATATGGGTTGTGGGAGTAATTTTGGTGGTGAGGTTGGGGTGGGCTATATTGGGGTGCGGGGCCTCTATTTCTGAACCATGCCCCGGACTCGACGGCCGCAACTTCCTCTCTCCTCTTTTTCCCCAGTACTCCTCCAGTACCGCTTTGGATAGCCTGAGTGGTGGCTTTCAGTGTTGAGTAACTCATGATCTTGTTGGCCTTCAAACCTTCCTCGATCATACCCCCATTTTTATCACCTCGGTGAATGATTTACCTACGGACGTTACCGGATGTCCGAAGTAGGTGGGCTCTAATGTCCGTAAGAAGTAGTCCACCATCTCGCTTTCTCTCATCGGCGGATCTACCCCGGCCGCCTGTTCCCTCCATCGGAAACCAAATTCCCTGAAGCTTTCAGCGAGCTTCTTCTCTAATTTTAGCAATGATAGGCGGTCGGGGATTATCTCAAGATTGTATTGAAACCTGGCCGATAAAAGCTTGAGCCAAATCATCCCACGTGAACCATCTACCGGGATCCTGTCCAGTGTACCACTCCAACGCCGATCCTCCCAGACTCTGGCCGAAGTAGGCTATAGAAGCTCGTCCCGTCCTCCGGCCCCTCTCATTTTACCGCAAAACCCCCGCAGGTGGGCCATCGGGTCACCATGCCCCTCGTATAGGTCGAATTTGGGCATTTTAAATCCTCCTGGCAACTGGACGTCCGGAAATGGACACAGATCCTTATAAGCGACGCTGACCTGGTTGCCCAAACCGTGCATGTTCCTGAAGGACTGCTCCGGGCTTTTAACTTTTCTGGCAACTTCCTCGTGTTCCGAACTTTGGAAGTGTTTTTCCGGTTCTGCCGGATTATCCCGGTGAGGTGTATGTGATTGTGGTTCAGGAGCCCTGAAAGTAGGCTCTGGAGGATAGTAAGAGTTGTCATGGATCCGAACATATGGCTCGCTGGCCGGCCTTTGCAGAGGAGCAGGTGGAGGTGCTACAAAAACAGGGGCGACTGGAGGAGGATTTGGTTTGGCTGGTGGAATGTGGGTGGCATATGGATTTTCCCCCTGAAAGTATGGATAGCTCGGGGCGCTTGTTGAAGGATCGATGGGCGGATGTTCCGGAGCTGAGGCGAGAGTAGGGCGGTTTGGTGAAGATTGTTCCCTGGCCCAGGCCAAGTGCATCTCTGTTATCTGTTGTTTTAACCGGTCTACCTCTTCTTTCATGATTTGTAGCTCGGATTTTTCTTCCTCAAGACTCTTGCCGGAACTCGACATGCTTACTGTAACTGGTCCTTTGGATCTAGTACGGTAGTGATGGCTGGCCAGGATATTCTGTCAAACCAACTGCTAAACTTTCTGGAAATGCAACAAACTTGTTAGTTCACCGAGTTTGACAGATATGTTATAGCACGTTGGATGCAATGCACCTAACCAAATAACCCTTTCTACGTGTACTCTTTAACATGCGTCATTCCGGCCCTTTTTCTTTTCTTTTTCTTTTTCTTTTTCCCCTTTTTTTTTCTTTTTTTTTTTTTCGACTATCTTTGCAAGCCTTATTGTTATTTAACCTTTGGATTCTTTTTCTTTCTTTTTAGTGGTGGTCGAATCTTATGTGGATTGCCTACGTATCACGGCCCCGCGTGAATCAGACCGAGCGTAGTTCTTGTGACAAGAGTGTGGCAAAATTCAGTAACTTTTATATCAAATAAAACCGTGTAGTTACAAAACACGTCTTACAACAATCAGCAAAACAAAAGAAAATGCCTGACTTGGGAAAGTAAAGAAAATGCCAACTAGCTTGACTCAACATTAAAAATACATTTTCAATCAAAAATCTAATGCCCTAAATTCCCTGGGGGCCCGCGAGGCATCATTCGGCCTTGCCGCGGGCCTTGGTGCGAGGTCCTTGTGCAGTTCCCTCAACTCTTCCATGATCCGATGAACATAACCCATAATTGAAGCGAAAAGGTCGGCGCGGGGCATTCGTTCACAAGCTAGGCACTTCATGGTGACATAGTGCCCGATTTCTCCAATTCTATCCTTGATCATGTCCCTTTCTCCGAGTAGACGCTCTATTTGCTGGTTTTTCGCCCCCAATCTTCGAGCATTGTTGGTGACTTGATCTAGGAGCCTATCCACTTGTCCTTGCAGTCGGGCCATCAAATTGTGGCAGCGGTCGAGGTCTGCTCTGGCATCTTGGGCTTGCTTGAAAACCCGCTCCCTAAGGACAACATTTGCTTCCCTCAGGTTAGTGATGATATCGGTGTAATCTTCTTCCACTCGCTTTAGGTGAAGTGCATGTTGATGTGCCTCCTTTTTCCAGCTAGCACGGATCCTCGTTATTTGGGCTTTTGACTCGTCCAATTCTCTTTGGATGTCGGTGACTTGGCTTCTCAAACCCCTTATCAATTTTTCGTCGGCCCGACTCCTCGACCGTCTGTCAGCATCTCTTTTCATTTGCTGGATTTGAGCTCTCAAGAAGTCATTTTCTTGTGCCAACTTCTTTTTGTCTCCTTCGTCGGTGGCAGCTTGCATGTTCTTCTCGAATTGGAGGTCCCGGACTTGCTGTTCTATCCTGCCAATCTTCGTCCTGTATCCCTCCTCCTTTGCTAACCAATCCCATTGTTCCCGTGAATCTTCCGTGAACTGTTGGACATGGGCTCTTTTAGAACATTTTCGACGAATCTGAAATCTTTTCCCGAACCACACGTTGTACTTTGGATCCACCTCTCCCTTGGCTAATTCCCGGACCATGGTTTTAGGCTCAAGGAACCGACACTCGTGCCATAGCCTTCTAACCTTCTCTTCGGGGAAGACAACTCCCGGGCTCAACTCAATGGCGTACTTCCTTAGGTCTTGATCGGTAGGAATAACCTGAAACCTTCCTAGTTGACGTAATACACGGTGAGGGACATATGGTTGGACACTGCGGATTCCCATCAGAAGGATATAACACTCCTCGACTGCCATATATATTACTTCAGTATCGGGTAACCACCCGAATGCCCATTCAATCTGATCGGCTTCTATTGAGCTCAGTCGTGCAAGCCATGCCTCGACGCCTTCAGGGAATACAGCACCCATCATCCGTTCTTCGAAACCCCTGATACAGCTTTTCCCGGTCAACCCATGGTTCATGTATTGTGTTCGGTGATGGAGGTGTTCTTGCATCCATAGTTGAAGTAACAGATTGCAACCTTGGAAGAAATTGCCCCCTTCTCGGCATACAGTCAAGGCTCGATAGATTTCGGACAAAACCAAAGGGACCACCGTGCTGGTAGCCTTTTTGATTGCAACATCGGCTATTCCTACCAGACTTATCTCTATCTTCTTATCTTCACGCGGACAAATCACAACCCCCAAGAATGTCGTTAGGAATGCTAGAATTCGTCTGGCCTCCCACTTGGTTCTATTCCCTGCGTGAGTCAGCCCAAGGTTTGACTCTTCAAAACCCCGAGGAGTGCCGTACCGTTGATATAAGAATTGAAGATCGCAATACCCTTTCAACAGATCATCATTTTTCACCTTCCGACTAATGCTCAGCAGATCCAGAAACCCATGTGGAGATACCGGTCTTGGTGAAAGTAGGTATTGCCCTCTTAATTTCCCATTAAGTCCCGCATAGCCCGCAATTTCCTCTAATGTGGGCGTCAATTCAAAGTCAACAAAACGGAACACATTGCGGGTCGGATCCCAGAAAGATACCAGTGCCTTGATGATGTCCTCCCTTGGCTCAATATTCAACAGATCAACCAAACCTCCCAAAATTCTCCCTACGACCTTTTTGCTACTGTCTTCCAAATTGTTCCACCATATACGGAGCTGTTGAGGGACCTCACTAAAGATCGAAAACGAGTTATTCTGATTCGTGCTCATCCTGCACATTTATTAAGGTGATTTAAATAAGAAAACAACTTTGTTTTGCTAAAAAATAAAAAAAATCAGTTTTCAATCACGGCCTTTCAACGTCTCGGGGACGAAGGCTTTTAAGGTTGTGGGGTAAATTGATCGAAATCAAAATTGACCCAAAGGTGGCCGTTTATACGAAATTAGCCTTCCGGCGTCCCTTTCGGGAACATTCGGCTATTTTTTAAAAACAGCGCCACCGACTTATTTAGTACAAAAATTAATTTTTCAAAAGGTGAAGTTGGACCCGATGGAGGTTGCCTACGTATCTCACATCCGATGAGAATCAAACCCCCGTAGTTCGGTTTTGACGAAACAAACGGCATTATTTATTTATTCACTTTACTAAAGGAAAACAAATAAGCTATTTCTATCTTAAGAGCAAAACACACACATTTTTTTTTTTTTTTTTTTTTTTTTTTATCTCTAGAGCCGGTCAGCATGCAGGTCTATAATAGATAAATGCGCAAGACAAATAGGATGCAGCAGGATAGTCTGTTCATTTCAGGTCACCTGTCCTAGACGGACCCAACCCCTGTGTTGAGTCCCCTAAGGCAAATGCGACATGATGCAAATAAACGTTTCCTACTAGGGATCCGGCATGAAGCTTTGTTATTCTAGGTTTAAAACCTGGGTTTACTTGTTCTAGACTTGGCTTACCCGAGCGGACAGCTCGAGCCGAGGAGGACGCAGCAACCCGGGAATACAGAAGCTTCACCGGTTTTGCAACTTATCCAAACCTCGTTCTAAAATGGGAATTAGACACTATACAGAAAAGAAGTCACACGAAGTGCACCCTTCTTCATGATTTAGAAGACTCGGAGAGGAGATTGGTTCCGGCACAATTTATATATACAGTTCACACAATATCAAAGCAGTAAAAGCAACATTTTGCACATTGATGCCAACGTGTAAAAAAAAAATCGGATAATAAAATATGCCAAATACAACAGTTATTCCGAGCTCGAATTCTCAAATAATAACAATCCCCAGCAGAGTCGCCAGAGCTGTCACACCTCTTTTTTACGCACCCGCAAAGGTGCAAAGAGTTTTTCCAATTAAAGGACAATCGAGACGAGATTTATTTAATTATTTCAGAGTCGCCACTTGGGAGATTTATGGTGTCCCAAGTCACCGGTTAAATCCCGAGTCGAGGAAAAGAATGACTCTATTTAACGGTCCGCGAACCAGAAATCCGGATAAGGAATTCTATTAACCCGGGAGAAGGTATTAGGCACTCCCGAATTCCGTGGTTCTAGCACGGTCGCTCAACTGTCGTGTTTGGCTTATCTATCTGCTTTTACAATCATGTACTTAGTGCAAGTTAATGTCCCTTTACCGCTTTTATTATTATTATTGTTTACGACAGAGAAAGTTGCTTAAAAATATGCTTTCGAATCACGTCACATGAAATGCACCCGGATCCTCAACACATTCTTATTCAACATTTCGGGGTTTGGATTTGGGTCACATGAAATGCACACCCGTATTTAAAAAGGTAAAAAACTAAAATATGCGCCCGGATCGACTACTTATTTACACCGTTGAGAAAGGCGTGATATTCGTTAAGAAACGACGCATCTCGAAACCTAAGTATTTATATGTACATTTATGACGGCTATGTGATTAGTGTAACTATTGGGCGAGGCGTACCTTTGATTCCAAATTACTTAAAACTTGCTACGAACCACATCGCATGAAATGCGCCTGTGGTTCATGTCATGCTTTATTTACTCTTGCCCGAAATTGGGGTCGGGTCACATGAAATGCACCCCCGACTCTTTTTAATCTAATTATGTCATTCCGTTGAGTAACAACTCCCTATCTAATCTTGCTTGTAACATAAGGTCTATCATTTAACAGGTTTGGAGATTACACACATGAGTAGGGAAGATTGAATAGAGATACGAAGACTAATTCAGGTTTACATGCTTATCTAACGACAATGTATCTTTGGCCTAGTTACGCTTTTCCATAACAAAACTAGTAATACAGATTCAACTAGACAGTAACAGAACGTAATCAAGCATAGACTTTGGACGACTACATGATTCAACAGACTTCAAACATGAACTTCAGGCTTCATACTTTTTGAACCAAGGAATTACAATAACAGAGATGTGTACCTGGAATGCGGAAGAACAAGGAAGAGTGAGCAATGGCAACGCAGCAACAGCAACAAGAATAGTAACAGCAACAGTAAACCAGTAACAACCAGTGAACCAAATAGCCACTCAATATACCAACCAACAACAACAAACAATGGCAGTAATCGAACAGACTAAAGCAACCACAATTAATGAACCAGTGGTTAACTTCAGACCAACAACAAACAAATGATGTCCAATGAATCAGCAACACCACACAGCAACAACAACAATGAGTAAAGCAGCCACAATCACTTAAGCAGCAACAAACTGGACCAGCAACACCACAGACCACAAACAGCAACAAAAAATCCAGGCAGCAACACCACAGACCAGTCAGCAACCAACAACCAAGCCAGCAATATCAATCGACCAAGAGCAACAACACACAGCAACAACAACTAACAGAAGAACCAGCCAGACAGTAGCCAAGAAAACTCGATGAAACAGTGACTCCAAGCCAATGAAAACAGTAGCCTTCCTCTGTATCTTCCTATATGTGTATCCTTGTATCTATTTTTCTTCAAGTGCTCTAGTTACTCTCAGGTATCCTCTCAAGTGTCTATATGTATCTATGAATATTTGCTCTCCAGGTACTGTTTTTGCTCTCCCAGATACTGTTTTTTGCTCTCCCAGATGCTCTCAAAATCTCTCAATGTATCTCCCTTATAGGTGCAGTTTGATGCTGTATTTATAGCTAAAAGTCCCTCCAGAACACCTGCCCCTAAGGTTACCATCACCCTGCCCACTCCCAACTCTGCCAGACCCATCAAATTCCCTGCATTCCCCACTACCTACTGTCCAAAGCATGGACTCAGCATTAAACAATGCTGGTGGCAGTGAGCCTCAGTGGGATGCCCTGTTGTGCTCAGTTCCACTAACCCTTTGTATGGGTGTGTGATTAAACAATTATCCTATTGACTACAACCAATTATCCCTTTATTCTGAATCAAACAGTAACCAACCCCTACTCTAATGAATCGCATACAGGGCAAATTCAGGGACCAATAAATCGAATTCACTATTCGACGACCTTAACTAAATTAAACACAGAATGTAATCATAACCATAATAACGAATTGAATCAACAACAATAACATGAACCGACCAAATAAAAAGGTCTGTTGAGATGGACAGAAAATTCCGAAAACTTCGCAAAAATAAACAAACTGAGTAAAACATGCAAAGATACAAGAATTAAGTATATGGAATGGAAGAAGGGAAACGAATACCTCAGAAATCAAAAAATGACCTAGATTCGAACTTGGCTCGTCTGCTTTGAGGTCGAATAGACCTTAATCGAAGTGTTCTCATACGAGAACACATCGAATAAAGTCCATTAGACCCCGAAATTCCAGTTAATTTGGCCTAATTCGTCATTTTCAATTTTAGGGTTCTTGCGGGTGGGATTTGGGGCTTTTGTATTTCTGGTTAGATTCGAAGCAAACCAATGCCGGCGGGGGTACGAGGGAGGTGTGGGGAGACCGTGGTGTGAATTTGGGGTAATTTGGCATAGGTTCGAGTTTGACTCGAATCTTCAAATGAAGATTCGAGGAGCTCCGGCAAGATTCGAGGTTAATGGAAGCTGGGATCGTGATGGGGGAGGTAAGGGGAAGGTTTTGGCGTTGGTTTGGGTTTGATTGGCCTACCGGAACCGCCGTGAGGCGATTTCCGGCAGGCGGCGCACGGCGGCGTTACGCCGGGAATTTGAGAGCTCCTGAGGGAGAAGAAGGGAGAGGGGGGGTCTGGCTTGGGGGGCGGGGTATGGAAAGGAGTTTATATATGTTTTGAGTAGTTAAATCCTGATCGTTGGATCAAACTTGATCAACGATCAGGATCCTCTCACTTAAACCAAACGGTGCCGTTTGGTTGAGTCCTAGGCTGGATGAATTTTGGAATTAACGGATTAATCTGGGCCGTTGGATAATAAAATCCAACGGTCCAGATCAAACGTTACATAGGCTGAAGCTGGACGGATATTTGGGCCGGATCAGAAGCAATTCATTTGGGCCTGGCTTTTAGACTAAATTTGGCCCAGCTCGGATCTTCATGATGTATTATGTACATATGTGTATGTATATATATATATATATGTATATATACATACATATATATGTATATACACACATATGTATATATACCAACCTATAACACCGCTGTTTTTACTACAATTAACGCACACGATTACATATCACCCAAAAATGTAAATCACATGACTTCGATATCAAACACTGAAAATGTAAAGCCTAGCATATATTTTTTGTATTTTTAATTTAAATAAATAAACGTGCACACAAAAGATAAAAATAACACAAAATCACACAAAGCATGCCCAACACGAAACTATTATTTTTTTTTTTTGAATTTTCTGGGAGTACTTCTCGAGTAAGGCAAAAATCACGTGCTCACAAGACTCAGACCCGAACTTGAACCCTCGACCTACACCTAGACCCCTAACCCCGTTTTCTGACCTCAAATCTAGCCTTGCACTCGATCCCCAATTGCAACCCTGATTTTGAACATCGACCCAGACTGCGAACCTAACCCTGGCCTCAACCCTAGCCCTGAACACGAACGTTAATTTTGACCCTGACTATAAATCCTGACCCTAAACTATGACCTAACAAGATCCTCGACCCTCTTCAGTTGTCTCGGCCCAAAACCGTCCCTAATCTCGACCCCAAACTCCTACCCGATTTTGAGTTTGACCCCCGACCCTGGATCTGGCCCCCGTCTCCCGCACTCATCTATTTCGTCTCGCATGGTGTTTGCCTAAATTATATACTTTTCAAAAAATATTTTCTGCTAACTAGCCAAATATAAAACAAATTAGAAGAAAACCACTTATTTTATAAGAAATCCGATTTTCCGATTTTGAAGTTGAGGTTGTTGGATTGCAGCCCAAGTTTTAAACAAATCCATGTTCGAGAAGTGAAATCAAACAGCCCAAATTTAGCCCTCTTAATATCAACAAGTCATTACCTGTCAACACTAGAACTAGGGCCTTATGCATAATAGCAGGCTGAAGACAAAAAATGTTATATCCATTCGCCACTGTGTGTTAGCCAATATTAATGGGATAAGTTCACATATACCTACTAAATACAATTAATTTACCCGCTTTTACCCAAACCAAAGTATTTACCCGGTTTACCTATTCCATGGACTATAGAATGCTTATTGTGATACATCACTCGTTTGATCTTTTTCTTTATTTATTTTTTCCTTTTGTTATATAATTAAAGAAAAAAATTGATACAATATTTTATTCCCCTTATTTGTTTCATATTTTTCTTTTTTTCCATATCAATTATCAATAAAATAACCTATATAGTATATCTTATTTATCTTTTTCTTATTATCTTTCATTTTTTTCTTTTTTAAATTATATGTATTACTTTAAATATTCTAGCGCATGTAATCCAAAATTAGATGTCATTATAATAAGATGGTATATTAGTATATAAAATGACAAATTTTAATGTTATTATAAAATACTTGTCATAATAGTATGCCAAAGCAAATAGAGAATATTTTTTCCCTAATTTGTTTTATATTTTTCTTTTTCTCCGTATCAATTATCAAAAAAATAACCTATACTTTTTCTTATTATCTCTTTTTTAATCCTTTTTAAAATATTTGTATTACTGTAAATATTCTAGCGCATAAGATCCAAAATTATATATCATTATAATAAGGTGGTACATTAGTTGTCACGACCCCAAAAAGGTGACTTTCTTAATATGTGTAAAAACATCCAAAAAATTATTTATTTTGGACCGGAGGGAGTACTAAATAGGTATATTACTATTTTATGTCTTATGACACATGCTTCTATACAATTAATATTATTTTTATGGAAATCTATCAAAATTTTATTTAAGAAAATATTTGCAAGGACCTAGCTAAAGTTTTTTAAAAATAACTTATTTATTATAGTATATTGCTTATTATATCGTATACTACAACAAAATAACGCTACTATAATCATGACTTTAGCTTTAGAGAATAACATCGAGATAATTCAACAAATATGAGTAAGTATGCTATGATGGTAAATTGTATATTATTACAACATACATTTGTAGTATATTGCATATTATTATATTATACCATTATAGTATATTGTATATCATAGCGCTATACTGTTGGGTAACAGTGTTCTTTGACTATCATAGTATAACATCGCAGTATAGCTATATACTTTTATTGTATATTTGTATACCATAGCAGTATACTATTGAATAACTGTATTTTACTTCGATTTTCAACAGAAAAATTCAATCTCAATTACCTTAAATTAGCTCCAAATGAGATCAAATTTGAGTATGAACTTTTAGAAGGAACTATAAATAATATTTAATAACACCCACTTTGAATCAACTAAAAAATTTTCAAAATAAATTTTGTAAACTATAATAATATACTGTTGAAGTATAACTATATACTCTGATAGTATATTGTATACTGTAACGGTATGCTATTAGGTAATTTTGTTCTTCTTCAATTATTACAATATACCGTTACAGTATATTAATAGTATAATGCAACAGTATAACGATCATCCTTGCATTATTAGAATGTTGACATTTCTCTGTAGACAAAAAAAATCAAAAATTAAAGGACTTATGTGGAATAAGCATATAGGACTTCAATAGTGATCCAAAATGAAGGAAAAAAGAAACTGATATTCAATATTGCAGGAAAGTTCTTGCTTACAACCTTGATTTTGTGTTTGAATTTTAAAAATAGAAAATTTGTTAATAAAGAGTGTTTTACCTTTTGTAATGGATTTACTTAGCCGCAAATACGATTTACTAGATTGAATAAGTTTCAAACACTGAATGATAAAAAAATATTTAATCTTCCCTTAACTTTTCTCTTTCACACATTGTGAGGTCGTTATAACCAATGCGATTAGCAACATGGAATTGCATACTTTCTCGTTCCAAAATATATATTGTATTCATATAATACAAACCTACCACACTAAAAGATATTATCGTTGCAGTTGGAACTTGGAAGTTGGAGGGTGTCGGGTAAATAATCTGAGTCCCATAAGTAGAAGTAGTAAATCATTTGGGCCTAGACATTAAAGAATAAATAGTTTAGAATAAATGGATATAAAGAGAAATTTAATTGATATCCAAATATGGGGCTACATATGTAATAGGTGGACAACCTTCTGTCCAAGATCGCCCACTTCAAATTGAGAAGAATAAAAAAGTTGGACGTGCATTGTTTTATTCACTTCAAGATATGATAATTGGGCACAGATAGCGACACAAAGCAAGAAATGCAAGTCCAAAGAGACAATAGGTAATACAAAATGCAACTAAGTAGAACAATAAAACACCAATTACTAATAATAAGAACCCATTTATATTGGCTTGTTTTAAGTATTTTTAAGTCAAAAAAACTTTTAAGTTATTTTGTAGTGTTTGAATAAAGTAAAATATGCTTTTAAATACTTGTTTTTAAGCTAAAATGATAAAAACAAGCTAAAAATCAAAAGTTATAATTCCTAACTTATGGCTTAAAAGAAGCCCATCCAAACGGACTCTAAGTCTTTTTAGTTTAAACATATATATCACTTTGACACACTTTTAGAGGTGAAATCCAGCAGCTTCAAGTACAAGGACTCAGCAGCTTATGTTAATTACCTTGGTAACTCTCAATGGGTGAAATCTTTATTTAACATGTAAATGTTAATCTTATATTGCTGCAAACAAATGTCCATAACAATTACTGACTAATTTATACAGACTATCAATCTACTGCGACCTTTCTCCTCTAGTTAATTAGAGCCGACAAGTAATGAGACCTAACATCGAACGCGAAGCTTACTTAGGTAAAATTTGATATGAAAAATTTACATAAATTCAATTCCAACTAATTTGAAATTAAAACATTGTTTTTTTTAAATATGAGACTAATTACTCAATTTATTTTTTATTGAATATATCATGCAATAGTTTTTAGTTAATGTGACATTTCTGTTTTAACTACTGTCCAGTCCAGTTGCCCTCAAAGTCACTTATGTACTTGAATTCCGTTACAAAATAACAGTATTGTCAAACTCATCTAACACATACTTGAACAGGTCTATAATTTATAAATTTGGCTCACTTTCTTATATATTATAATATTCGTCGAGATTAATTATCTTGAGGGAAGTCAATTACTCAATTATCACAAAAGTACATAGTATAAAGAAACACAAAAAAAGTCAAAAAAATATATTTTTCATATAATAAAAGTAAAGTCATCAGAAAAAGAAATGAAAACTATAATTTCACTAGTAAAAGGATCGACACTTTTCTATTAAGCCGTCATGGATATATGTTACACGGTTAGGTAGACCAAATTATTTAAAGTTCAAAACGTGAATGCATAAAGAAGGATGTCCGTACTTAGCTATGCTATATTTATTATAATTGCAATTCTAATAATAATATAACAAATTTTAATTATTATTATTGTTCCAATAATTAGAGCCAGCAGGCGGCAGATGATTGAATCCATACTTCCTTTCTCCCTCCAATCTTCTTTAAAAAACTCAGAAAATTGCACATCCAAAGATACGAGATATGATCAAGATTTTGTTCTTCTCCTGAATAGAATATATTCAGAAGTTTGTTAGAATTTTATTTTCTTAAATAAAATAGTCAAAACAAAAGCAAAAACTCAAATTGCAACACAAAACGTTGCTTATTTCTAGGGGTGTACAAAGAAAACCGATAAACAACACCAAATCGGTAATCCGAGTCAAAACCGATCATGGGTTGGTTTGACTTGGTTTGATATTGGAAAAAATAACCCGACCATAATCGGTTTGGTTTGGTTTTAACTAAAAAAAGTCAAACCGAAACCAAACCAACCCGATATTACATTTATTCAATTTTTACAAATATTTTATACATATAAATATTTATTTTTAATACAGTTAATAAATATTTCTTGAACTTTTTTACAGTTTTTTTAAAATATATTGTTTCAAGTTTGGAATTAATATTCTTGAATGGTCCAATAAATTTTATAGTTCATAAAGGTAGTAATTCAAATAAACTTCACATTAATACTAATGCTAACTAAGAATTCAATTCAATACTAGAAGTGACAATAGTGTGGATATCTATTTTTTAGTTTTGGATTCTTTATGTTGAAAATGCATAACTTAGTTTATTTTTTTCTTTAGTGGTTAGTTGTGTAACTAATATACTTATAGTCGTACTTAATTAAGCATAACTTATATAGAATTTTTAGATTGTGTTAATATTTATTATGACTTATTACTTAGTAATATTTTTTTATGAATTTTAGTATTTTTTTTATTGAATATTTTAGTACAATGCTATGACTCATCTCATATTATTGTATTATTTTATAGAAAAATACATTATATAGTTGTATCCTTGTAGGATTAGAGAAGTATGTGGAGCACAAGTTATATATTTGTGCCATGAATACTTATCCAAAAAATAAAACCGAAAACCCAAAAAAACCCGAAACCTGAAAAACCCGATTTCGTTGGTTTGGTTTGGTTTATAGTTATAAAACTTTGACACTATTGATTTGGTTTGGTAATTGAAAAATCCGAACCAACCCGGATTATATTTATTTCTTAAGAAATGTTCCAAAGTTCCAATCAAAAGCTAGTTTTTATGAAAAATTAAATGCGAAAGTTGTGATTAATTGATGTATTGCAAAGTTTTCTAGGAAATGAAGATTTAATTGATGTATAGCTAAGTTTCCTAGTAAAAAGCATGTTTTTATGAAGTCAATTTTTTAAGCCGTATATTATCTAAATTCAGTGAATGTAATACATAATAACCGACATTATCGTGTCACTGAATAATTATTGTTTCATAAGTTTGTGATTAGTGGGAAACATGAAGTAATTATCTCATAAAAGATTCCTCGTATGTGTTGACAACACACGAGAGATGCACTAATCACGGGAACACAACAAAACCCGTCAGCCTCAGGCTACAAAGTAGTAGTATCATATCATTTATATCTTTTACGACTAATATGGTGATTAGTAATATGGCCTCTTATCAATAATTGATTAGATAGGCATGCAGGGTTAAAGTAGTTTAGAAAAGAGAAAAAAAAATACTCTATATCTCCTTAAAAGAAAAAAGGAGTTAAGGATATGTAGGATGGTTAACGCGTTAAAATTTTCAATTTAGGCGTGCTCATGGATCTTTGGTTCGGTTTTTATCAAAACATAGTTGGTTTGGTCGGTTCGGTCCTGAGATTTAGCCAATATTTATAGTTTTTTTTAATAAATTCACAATTACTCACACAATCTAAAATATTTACCCGCTTTTACTTATTTTAAACTATTTACATGACTCTATACATCCTCAATTCCACTTAACTTAAACACTTCTTTGTAAAAAGAATGTTCGACATTTCAAAAAGATGAATCAAACTTGATGTGGCCAATGACTCTACGGAACTGCAACCTAATTGTTGAGAGGCTCGACAATTATCTCTTTGATTAAGGTTATTAATTTTTAAATTTTGTGGAACCACCAAACCAATTCAAAACAATTCTAAATGAACTTAAACTTCAATATTAATCCTTACGAGCAGTTTTAACAAGCTTTAATAATACTCATCCAAATAACTATATCAAGCTTTTAATTCTCAAATCAAAGCTTCAAAGCTTCTTCATTGGTGGGCAATTGTTGTTTTTTTAAGTATCAACAACAAAATTCGAACTATCACTACGATTTTAGCTTCCCACAATAGCACCCAGGTGATTTAAAAATAGCAAGTGAACTATTATTGTATATTGTATAATGTTACAATATATTTTATATTCATCATTCAATATTATATTATTACATTACTATTATGGTATATTATATATTATTACAACATACTGCTGCAGTATATTGAACATTATTACAATATGCTATTACAATATATTATATACTATAATAGTATACAATTGCATTATACTCATAAAGTAAAATATATACCTTAATGATATACTGTTAGATAATTGTATTCTTCTTCGATTATTATCGTATACCGTTGTAGTAATAGTATACTATTGCAATATAACTATATACTTCTATAATATATTATATACCGTAGTAGTATACTATTAGGTAATTATGTTCTTCGATTTTCAGCTGAAAGATTAGATCTCTGTCACCTCAAATCAACTTCAAATGTGATCAAATTTCATTATGAACTTCCAGAAGGTATTACAAGAAATATTTAATAACACCCACTTTAAATCAAGTAAGAAATCTTCAAAAATAAAAATTGAGCTTCAAACCAACAATGGTAAATATTCAAACACATAAAAATTCAGATTTGGGAAGCTTACTCGAAGGTTAACAAGTATTTTTTTATAGCACCCACATCGAATCAAACAATAAATCTTCGAAGAAACATTATTCAAATTGAGGAGCTTCAAGCTCAACAATGGTGGGTCTTCATACACACATAAAAATTATAAAGAACGAAGGTAGAACAATAGCTTGGGTTGACCCTTTTAGTGAAGATCGATCTGGCTGAGAAGAAGTAGATCCATTCAAGTCCACTACCATGTAAGCTTGCAAAAATGAAGGTGAATATTTTTATAATTTTGTGCTTGAAATGAGAAGGCAAATAACTAATGAGTGGGCCGGGTAAATAGTTTGGACTGCATATGTAGGAAAAGTAAATAGTTTAGGTTTGGCTATTAAAAGGTAAATAGATTAGGCTCAATTGATATAAGTGAGATTTTCTCTTCTTTTTTTTCACTTAATATATAAATTCAATCTCACTGCTAAAATTATGAATAACATTTCCGATAGGCCAATTATGTTTAGTAAGAATCATATAAATTAACAAACATATCATCTATTAAATTAACCTTATGGGAGAATTTATTTTTCTCATGACACATAATCATTATTTTTTGTAATATAACAATAATCTTCATTCATAAGTTTTTCAAGCTTAAAATTTTTGTGAGGGGAGAAAGATCAATATGAAACCTAGATAATGATATGCTCTCGTTTGATTTTAAAAAATACCAATAAACCACTATCTCAAAATCGAAAGACATAAGCGTTTAATAGATCTTGACATGTAAATATGAAAGAATAAAGAAATCAAAAAATTTCACCAACATTTGATAAGAAAGCGATCATGCATGTATGAATCAAGAATTATTTAAAGTAGTAAAATGGATGAACTATACTAGTTCTATTAAATATTTGATCACGTGAGAAGATCACAAATTTGTAGATATATTTTTTTAAAAATTAAAAATAAGTCTATAAACAATTATATATTAGTTTGTTTTGATTTTTCCTTGCTCAATACCAAATCAAAACTGAAACCATGTATATATTTTAATTGATTTGACTTGATGTTTTTTTATTTGATTTTGTGATGACCCGATAGGTCATCTTATGTTTTAGAATCTAATTTTGCGCTTTGAGCACTTAAAGACCTCATCATAGACCTCCTCAATTGGCATGCGTAGTACAGGCCTATTTTCGCAAAACTTTTATGTTAAACACTACAATAACAACAACAACAACAAACCCAGTTTGATCCCAATAAGTGGGGTTTAGGGAGGGCAGTCTGTACGCCGACCTTACCCCTACCTAATGCAGGTGGAGAGTCTGTTTTCAATAGACCCTCGGCTCAGGATAGGTAAAAAAAAAAGAAGAGGAAATCAAGAGAGGAAGAAATATGAAAGATAAAAGAAAAAGAGAGAGATAAAGGATAAGTGGTACCAAATAATAGCAACAAGGAATATAATACCTGGGGCGAACAAAATCACATAACATAATAAAATCTAAGACTATGAAGGGACATGCATACTATTAAGGCTATTGGTGAACAACTATAAACTACCTACTAACCTTTTACCTTAATCCTCGATCTCCACACTCTCCTATCTAGGGTCTTGTCTCAGTGAGCTGAAGCAGCGCCATGTCCTTCCTAATCACCTTTCACCAATACTTCTTAGGCCTACCTCGACCTCTTCTTAATCATTCCATGGCCAACCTCTCACATCTCCTAACTGGAGCATCAATGCTTCTTCTCCTAACATGTCTGAACCATCTCAGCCTCGATTCCCGCATCTTGTCCTCCATAGAGGCTACTTCTACTTTGTCCCAGATATCTTTATTCCTAATCATATCTCTACTGGTACACCCACACATCCATCTCAATATCCTTATCTTTGTTGCTCTCATCTTCTGCACGTGGAAGTTTTTGAGTGGCCAACACTCAGCCCCATACAGTATAGCCAGTCAAAACCACCACTCTATAAAACTTACCCTTAAGTTTTAGCGGCATATTCTTATCACACAGAATACCAGAAGCGAGCCTCCACTTCATCCATCCCGTTCTAATGCGTTGCGTGACATCTTCGTCAATCTCTCCGTTACCCTGGATAATAGACCCAAGATACTTAAAACTTTCTCTCTTAGGGAGAACTTGAGCATCAAGCTTAACCTCTACATATGCATCATGGGTCTCATAACCGAACTTGCACTCCAAGTATTCTGTATTGGTTCTACTTAGTTTGAAACCTCTAGACTCTAAGGTATATCTCCAAACCGCCAACTAACTCCGCTAAGCGTCTCGTTAATCAACACTATATCATCGGCAAATAGCATGCACCATGAAACCTCCCCTTGGATGTGACGCGACAATACAACTATCGCCAAGGCAAATAAAAATGGCTAAGAGCCGATCCCTGGTATAACCCCATCACCATATGGAAATGCTTCGAGTCATCACCCCCAGTCCTATCTGATTCTTAGCATCATCATACATATTCTGAATCACACTTATGTGCGCTACCGAAACACCGCTAACCATATTTATTACATGCTTTGTCGAATTTGTTGAGAAATGGAGTTGGCTTGCCGTGGTTCGGACATCCGGCTGTGAAAAAAGAAGTTTCAAAGTTTTTGTATACGGCTAAAATTAAAGAGTCCGATTTCGGGATCATCATGGAAATCCATAGCTTGCTGTCAGAAAGCTCGAGGAACATCTTGAGGTATGATGAACCAAAAAGCTCGAGGCACGGCTCGACCTCAGAGTAGTATTGATCATTGGCTATGACAAACGAGTGGGAGATTCCCAAGGCAAGTGGTTAAAAGTTGACCAAGTCTACAAGAATAGTGCAAGTCCATACCGTTGCATTAAATGGATGTACCGGCCGTATATCTCTATAATAAATACACATGTACTATATTGGGATTTCCTCTCCTATATAAAGAGAATCCTTATTATTTTTTGCACCCGGGATATTGAATACAAATACAAGAACATTCTTAGTTCTCTAACTTAAACATATTCTCCCTTGATTCTATTTTTTACATTTATTATATGTCACGACCCTAGTTCATCAATCGTGAACATGTCGTGATGGCACCCAGTCCCCACGACTAGGTAAGCCTAACACGTTGCGGAATATACAAGTTTATGAACATTAAATAAGAAATAGCGGAAGAATAATATAAAAAGGAAATGTAATCTGTGCCGCTTGGCACATACACCCGCCAAACACACTGTATAAAACACCACCAAGACCCAAAATCCCACGGCAACACAGACTAAAAGAGAGTATACAACTGTGGCTCTATGTGTGAAGAGTATCTAACAAGGACATGAGAGAAAACATCTACTAATACTATCAGAATAGAAGGAAGGCCTCCGGATCCGCGGACGTAGCAAATCATACCTCCAGGTCTTCCAAAATGCTGCTGAATCACCTAATATGAGCCTGTCCCGATGTACCTGGATCTGCACAACAAAAGTGTGCAGAAGAGTAGCATGAGTACACCACGGCGGTACTCAGTAAGTGCCAAGTCTAACCTCGATGGAGTAGTGATGAGGAAGGTCAGGGCCCTACTGAGAAACAATAATATAATGATGATAACAAAAATAAACATTTTAAATGATAATAATTTCCGAAATAACAACAATAAGATGATTACTACAACTGTCTACAATTAAACTAACAACAAATAACCAGCTCAATAAAACAAATCCAGGACCTGTGGGAATTGAACCCACAGTCCCATTCTCAGTACCTCTGGGTCTCCGGGAATCGAACCCGCAGCCCATGTCTCAATAATATCTCAATAACTCAGGATCTCCGGAATCGAACCCGCAGTCCCTACCAATAAGTCAGGATCTCGAGAATCGAACCCGTAGTCCTCATTTCAATAATCTCAGGATCTCGGGAATCGAACCCGTAGTCCACATTTCAATAATCTCAAGATCTCGGGAATCGAACCCGTAGTCCATATTTCAATAATCTCGTGATCTCGAAAATCGAACCCGTAGTCCCTATCAATAACTCAGGATCTCGGGAATCGAACCCGTAGTCCACATTTCAATAAATCTCAAGATCTCCGGGAATCGAACCCGCAGTCCACAACAATACCACTCCGAGTCTCTGGGAATCGAACCCACAGCCCGGGAATTGAACCCGCAGTCCACAGACACAGCAAGTAAAGGAATACATAGAGAGAAGTATAATATGCTTAACTATAATTTTGCCGATAAACAGCGCCATCGATTACCAGGAAAACTCAAGTAAGACAACTAGGCAACTAGACGGTTAAGTACTACCTAATCATGCTTTTCTAACTGCCACCACCGGGTAGGAATATCGAATTTAACAACTAAAAACAGGAATATCACTCATTGAACATTTTAAGTAAAGTATGTGTTCAACAACCAGCGCATGTACACGCCCGTCACCTCGCGTACAAGGCATTTAAAGTATCACATAATATCCTAGGGTAAAAGTCCCCCACACGAGGTTAGACAAGCCACTTACCTCAATTCCGGTACAAAACCGCTAAGAAATAACCCTCTTGCCGCGAATGTCGGCCTCCACAAGTGTATTATCTGATAAAATTAATAGAATCACATCAAAATAGGCCAATTGGGCATTACCCAATCAAAATAACTCAAAATATACCAAAACCCACAAGTTGCCAAAACCCGACTTTCGGTACGCTTATCGAAAAATAACGAAAATTATATTTTCGGGTTCCTTATCTCAATACGAGTCCGTGCATATAAAATTTATCGAAATCGGACTCCGTTTGCCCATTCAAATCAAAGATTTTCTAACATTTAGGCCTAGGGCTCAAACCCACCTTTAATCTTCCAATTTCAGTGAAATAATCACGGATTTCATGATAAACCACGAATTAAGGTCAAGAAACTTACCCCCGATGATTTCCCGATGATATCCCAGCGTTTCCCCTTCAAAATCCTCTCTTGGAGCTCAACAATGGCGATTTTGGTGTGTTAGGCCGCGACTGAAATGTTCTGGACTTAAAGTCTCTGCCAGGCCATTTTACTCTACGCGATCGCAGCACTGGGCTTGCGATCGCGATGCATAAAATATGGGCGGCCTAATTTTCCTCTATGCGATCGCGTGATCCTGGACGCGATCGCAGTGCACGACTCAACGACCCTACGCGATCGCATGGCCATCTCCGCGATCGCGGAGAGCAAACTCGTCCAGCTCCCCAAACTACCCTACGCGATCGCATAAAACCTCACGCGATCGCACTGCTTCAACCTCCAGACTTACGCGATCGCACACCCCACCTTGCGATCGCAGAGCTCCGGGCTTTTCCCTTACGCGATTGCATCCTAGGCATCGCGATCGCGATACATTACCACCACACCTTACGCAATCGCGTGGCCATCTCCGCGATCGCGGAGAGCAAAATTGCTCTGCAATAATTGCAGAAGAAACAACAATGCCTTTTGGCACAAATTGGTCCGTTTGGACCCCCGAATTCATCCCGAGGCTCCCGGGACCCCAAAAAAAACCACCAACATACTCCAAAACACGATACGAACTCATTCAAATCATAAAAACACGTCTAACAACATCAAAACCCATAATTCACATCGAATTCAAGCCTAAATTTCTTAAAACTTTCCGAATTGCACATTCGATCTAAAACCCAACCAAACGATGTCCGAATGACCTGAAAATTTGCGGACATATCCAAAATCACATAACGAAGCTACAGAAATTGTCGGAATTCCATTCCGACCCCCGGATAAAAATCTCACCTATCGTTCGGATTCGCCAAAATTTCAACCTTCGGCATTTCAAGCCTAATTGAGCTACGGACCTCCAAAATACATTCCGAACGCGCTCCCAACCCCGAAATCACCTAACGGAGCTAATGGAACCATCGGATTTCCGTTCCGAGATCGTCTTAACATTGTTCCGGCTACGGACCATTTTCTAGCTTTAAAGCTCTCATTTAGGGACTAAGTGTCCCAAAATGCTCCAAATTTCAGAACCGACTCTCCCGGCAAAACCACAATAGCAGAAATGAACTTAGGGGAACAGTTAAATTGGGGATTGGGGCGTAATTTTCTAAAACGACCGGTCGGGTCGTTACATCTTCCCACACTTAAAAGATTCGTTCGTCCTCGAACGAGCATAGAAAACATACCCGGAGTAGTGAAAAGATGAGGGTACTCGTTGCGCATATCCTGCTCGGTCTCCCAAGTCGCCTCCTCGACCGGCTGGCCCCGCCACTGAACCTTTACCGAAGCGATGTTCTTTGACCTTAGCTTTCCGACCTGCCTGTCTAGAATGGCTACTGGCTCCTCAACATAAGACAGATCCTTGTCTAGCTGAACAGAAGTGAAATCCAACACATGCGATGGGTGTCATTTCCCTACCATCTAAGAAACTATTGCAAGAATTACTACTACGAATTTTTCTTGTGTGCTTGTGAGCACGTGATTTTTGCCTTACCTGAGAAGTACTCCCAGAAAATTCAAAATAAAAATAGTTTCGTGTTGGGCATGATTTTTGTGATTTTGTGTTATTTTTATCTTAAATTTGCATTTTTGTGTGCGTATTTAGTTATTTAAATTAGTAAAATACAAAAAAATATATACTAGGTTTTGCATTTTTAGTGTTTGATACCGAAATTATGTGGTTTGCATTTTTAGGTGATATGTAATTGTGTAGGATAATTGTAGTAAAAAATTTAATTGTGTTAGAAGTTAATATGTATATATATTAATATATATATATATATATATATATATATATATATATATATATATATATATATATATATATATATATATATATATATATATATATATGTAATACAACATGGAGGCTAGTTGTGGGACATGGAAATCGGATTGGGCCAGAACCCAGTCCTTGGCAACAAAGCCCAATCCAAATGCCCATCACCCGAATCCCTACCCAAATCCATCGTTGACCCGCCCCGGAATACCTTTAATCTGAGCCGTTGGATGCAATAATCCAACGGTCCGGACTAACCCATCACTTTTCAATATACCAAACCCCCCCCCAAACCCGTTTCTTCTCCTTCATTTCACCCCCTCATTTCAAACCCCACCCTTTTCATCTCTAATCTTCAGAAACCAGACCCCCAAGCCAAACCCTAGCGCCGCCCTCCGCTCCCACCATCTGAAACCCGGCGGCCCCTTCTCCGATGACCGTGAAAATCACACCCTAGCCTTATCTCGATCTCACCATTCCAAAAATTCAACCAGTAACCCGCAAATAATACTAGAACTCTTCGAATTTTAATTCGAAAATCTGAGCCCTAGAAGCCATAGCGAGTTCGTTCATGCAGGGGCTTCCCTCGAAGTTTCCTTAGCATTCAAGGTCTATTTAGTCC
>JASVEL010004479.1:0-72945 GCA_032618575.1 Nicotiana noctiflora | reverse complement strand
GATAGTTTTAGCCGTTAACATTCAATTATTAAGAATTTTTTTTTAGGAATTATACAATTGGGCTGTTTTCCTCTTATTTTAGACAATTGAGTCTTTTGAAATCTGAATTGTATAATTGGACTAGTGTCACACCTCATTTTTACGCACCCGCGGGAGCGCGAGGGAGTTTTTCCAATTAAAGGACAATCGAAACGGGATTTATTTAATTAATTCAGAGTCGCCACTTGGAAAAATATTGGTGTCCCAAGTCACCGGTTTGATCCCGAACCGAGGAAAGGTTTGACTCTATATTACGGTCCGCAAACCGGAAATCCGGATAAGGAATTCTGTTAACCCGGGAGAAGGTGTTAGGCATTCCCGGGTTCCATGGTTCTAGCACGGTCGCTCAATCATCGTATTTGGCCTCTTTATCTGATTTTATAATGTGCTTTAACCTCTGTGCAAATTTTAACTTTTAACCGCTTTTGATTATTACTATTATTATAAGAATTATTATTATTATTATTTTTAACAAAGGATTGCAACGTTGTGAAAATGTATCTCGAACCACGTCGCACCAGGTGCACCCGTGGTTGTCAACACATTTCGACTCCGTTGAGATTTGGATTTGAGTCACATAAATGTGCACTCGAGTTTAAGGAGATAAGATTATTAAACACGCACCTAAAGCAACTATGCGTTTGTACTTTGCGAGGGCCATGGAATTTGCTAAATGGCACGCCTCGAATCTAATTTCAAAAGATTGTATTCAACTAAAGTAAACCAAGAATGTTCAGGTTTAAAACTAATTTGAAATTCAATATAACCACATAGGTCTTCAAGAACACATCCAGTCCAAACATTCAGCTATTGTTCTCTAGCAAAATGTGCACCAGGTGCGTGCAATCAATTGCAAAGAATTAATAAAACAGAATTATGTAAAACCCCATAAAATAGCAATTCCATTTTTTTTAAAATCAAAGTGATACTTAACAAGACGGGAACGCATACGTCATCAACAAAATTCTATTTTTAAATCATTTACTGTTTCTACATTAGGACATACAATTAGAGACTATCTTGCGATTATAAGAGTTCCTCTCTGCAGAATTACCATGGCAACTTAGGGTCAGCGACAATTTAAACAATTTCCGGCAAATATGGAACCAGAAACATCAAAATCCAAATAACAAACTTGTGATATAAGACTTTTCGACAATAGAAGTGAACAGATCTGTTATTTTTAACATTAACTCAAGTATAAATTATTATCCAAACACTGTACTTAAAGGAGCACCGCACAATAAGGCAGATAATCTTGTTAACACTCGCATAGAGCATATAACTAGAGGAGTATGCCCTTTTCTATCCAGATGTTATACTAACAGTCATTTCCTTTGTATCGACAAAATTAAACTACACACTGATCATGTTTTACAATTGAATCTGCTTGTTGCCTTTTCCATTTTTTCATCCAACAGAACATCATATCTGTTCACGTCACCATTGTCCTATTAATACCTGGTATTTAGTGTGCTCGGCAATATGGTTCTATTCCAATTCTAGAACTTCTGTGTCTACAATTTAGTTGATAGGATTGATTACCACTTTATCTTAGCATGCTAACAAACAGATCAATTGTAACTTTAAGTCCATCTAGATTATGCCTCATATTCACAACTTAAGACTCTGCTGAAACCCAAAGAAAAGGACAAGAGGAAAGACCCACTCCAACAATAGTGACGTGCTTTCTCCTTCTAATTTATAGTCTATACTAATTCCACAACCATTAAGGTAATGACTCCGAGAACATCCATCAAGTCAAACAGATGTGTTTAAACCAGTGAGCATATTATAGAAAACAAAAATGCAAAGTTCAATAACACCCTCAAATGCAGAACTTTATATTGCTTCTACTGATAAACAAAGTCACCATTTTCAGCTCCAATTATGCAATGTAAATGCAAACTAAAAAAAAAAGAACCTAAACAAGTATACATTATTTATTAATTAGTCTACTGTGATAGCTTGAATACACAGATTCCAGGCAGCAAATAGATGAGCACTTCATTTCAACATTCTCAACTTCAAAACTACATCAATACATGATTCGAATGCGTACCTGGAAATGGAAATACAACAGGAGGAAGGAGATCAGTAACAGCAGAAGTCTAACAGGGAACAAAAACCAGCAACAAGCAAGAGTAGTTGTGGGCTGAAATTACTTCACAAGACCCAGAAACGAATCACAGTAACACAACACCAAACTTTTACTAGAATGCCTCAACTGAACCCAAAATCTGCTTGAAAACCAACCAGCAAATACTACTGACTCCAGTGAACAAAATCGAACTGGAAAATGTAACTCAATCTAGAAATCTCCAAGCCCCCCCCTTTGTATGTGTGTCTGTTTTTCTTAAAACTCCACAGGCTCTTCAGTGTCTCCTCTGTATATCCTCCCCAATCTGTATTCTAGATTCTCTTCTCTTAAGTTTCCATAACCCTCTCTGTTTCTTTCTAGTGTTTCTTCCTATCTTCCTTCCTCCAGAAATCCTTTTCTGTATATGTGTGTGTCTATTTTTTTTCAATGTGTGTCTCTTTTAATCTTTTTTCAGTCCCCCTTCTGTCTGAAATGCTTCTTCTTTTATATCCCCAGAAACACAGCTCCTCCCTCTCCAAATTATCCCCCATGTGTTTACAGCTCTTAAGAGCACTCAGGAGAATTAAAGAAATAATTTTGCCATCTTATTCCCTGACCTTGCTGCTTAAAGTTGTCTAAGTATGGGTTTGATTATTAAATCCTTGGACTGCAGAGACTGGTGGTACCCTGCTGTACAGCAGGTTCCACCAGTCCAGTTCATGGGCAAGATAAAATTTTTTAATCCTACAATGTTAGTTCTTATTAACTAATATTAACTACACTCTATTAATCTCTACTCTATGATCAACCAACAAATGCAACTATAATCCCATAGTGATATCGATCCAATAATGAGTTCTACTGCCATAGTGTCCTAATCAAACAGACCCATTCAATTAATCGACGATGTTCGTTTAATCGATTATAACATATTCGAACCGTTTAAACAAGCATGATAACGCATCGATTCAAACAGTCATGATTCGTCACAAGTAACATAATGAAAGATAGTAGGAGAAGAACATAATCATTTAGGAGAAAACAACGGCTTCATTAACATTAACAAACCAAACAGAAGTGAAAGGACAAAGAAAGAGGAAGGTCTTACCTCATAAACTCAAAAACGTAGGCGACTCGGATTCGAACTCGATTTATTGAAGCCAAACGGGTCTTAATTGAGGTGTTCTCTGTTGAGAACACCTAAACTAAGATCCATCGGACCTCAATTTCCCCCAATTTATCCCCTCTTAAAATTAGGGTTCCTGGAGCTTGTTTTGGGGCTTTACCTGCTCCGGTCAGATTCGAGGAGAACTAACCTTGGTGGGGTCGTGGGGAAGGTCTGGGGAGGCTATGGTGCAAAGTTGAGGTGGTTTGGCGTGGGTTCGAGTTTGACTCGAATCTTCAAATGAAGATTCGAAGATTTCCGGAATGATTCGAGGTAAGGGAAGGATGGATTCGTAATGGGGGAGGCGAGGGGAAGATTTGGTGTTAAGATGGTGGCCGTTGGCCTACCGGAACCGCCGTGAGGCGATTTCCGGCAGGCGGTGCTATGGCGGCGGAAGACGGGGAATGTGTCGTTACTGTGAGAGACGAGAAAGGGTTGAGGAGGGAATGAAAACGGGGATGGAGGTATTGGTATGCTTAAAATTAATGTTTTAATCTTGGCTGTTGGATGATGGGAATCCAACGGCCAGGATCAACAGAATGGGGCAATTAATGCGATCCGTCCGATCAATGCTGATCGACGGCTTGGATCTCTTTACTAAAAACAGAAACGACGTCGTTTGGTCTTATCTGGAGACGGGTTGGACTGGACCAGAGGTGATTCGCTTGGGCCTGGTTTTTTGGACTAAGTTGTGGCCCAAATCTGATCTCCTTACTACACTCCATGTTGTATTATATATACATATATCTATATATATATACCCATATACACACATATATATATATATATATATATAAACAAGTCGAATTGTAGCACCTATAATTAGTACATTAAATGACAAGAACTACGAAAGAAAACAAAAAATACCCCCCCTTTTTATGACTTTTCATTTTCGCAAAATAAAACTTAACTATTTCTAAGTAGGGAACTAACCCTGTAAATATAAATGCAACCTATTTGGTATATGTATTTTGATTGTTAACTTAAGCAAACAGACACGGACACACAAACGCAAATAAGAGAACAATAACATATAATCCACAAAAATCATGCACAACACCAATACTATTTTATTTTGAAATTTTGGGAGTAATTCTCACGCAGGGCAAAAATCACGTGCTCACAGCTGCCCCTCTTTGCGCGGAAACATGAAGAGTTTTCGTGCAAAGATAGTGAGCAAACACGAGCGATTTTTGCCCGTTCGAGCACTCCGTGTGAAGCATTTTCTAAAAAGATCTTGACCGAGCCTTTACTTCAGGAGGCCTCCTACATATCCTGGGCTAAACAGGAATCAGGTCAATGTAGTTCGGGAAGTTTTGGTAGCTGGGACTACCATGATTGTTGTGATCTTGTTGTTACTGTTGTTACTGCTATTACTGCTGCTTAACTGATCCCCTTATTACACCGTGCTAAAGCAAAAATAAGGAGCTAGACTAAGTTACAGTACTACAAGTTCTTATCTATCCTTTTTAACTTGATCTTGTCATGCTCCTTGCCATCCCGTCTGACTTGATGTTCCTTCTGATGCTTCTTCTCTTCTGCCAATTGTTACTTCGGCCTATCTTGATTGCCGAACTCCGACCATTGGTTCCTTCTTTATGATCCTCGAGCTATTCTCCTTTGCAATCCGAATCTATCTTTTCTCGATCCTTGTTGCCTCCTTCTCGCTACGAACTTGGATTCATGCGTCGAGATTCAACCGTCTACCAATTCAATCCGCTTTCTCGGCACTCAACTACTAAAAATAAATCGCCACTCCATTCTCCGAGGCGGCTCCCCGACTTCAACTACTACTTCAAAATAAAATCGCCACTCCATTCTCCAGGGGGCTCCCGACTTCAACTACTACTTCAAAATAAAATCGCCACTCCATTCTCCAAGCGGGCTCCCCGACTTCAACTACTACTTCAAAATAAAATCGCCACTCCATTCTCCAGGGGGCTCCCTGACTTCAACTACTACTTCAAAACTAAGATCGCCACTCCATTCTCCAGGCGGGCTCCCCTGACTTCAACTACTACTTCAAAATAAAATCGCCACTCCATTCTCCGGGCGGGCTCCCCGACTTCAACTACTACTTCAAAATAAAATCGCCACTCCATTCTCCAGGCGGGCTCCCTGACTTCAACCACTACTTCAAAACTAAAATCGCCACTCCATTCTCCAAGGGCTCCCTGACTTCAACTACTACTTCAAAATAAAATCGCCACTCCATTCTCCAGGCGGGCTCCCCGACTTCAACTACTACTTCAAAACTAAATCGCCACTCCATTCTCCAGGCGGGCTCCCTGACTTCAACTATTGCTTCAAAATAAAATCGCCACTCCATTCTCCAGGCGGGCTCCCTGACTTCAACTACTACTTCAAAATAAAATCGCCACTCCATTCTCCAGGCGGGCTCCCCGACTTCAACTACTACTTCAAAATAAAATCGCCACTCCATTCTCCAGGCGGGCTCCCTGACTTCAACTACTACTTCAAAATAAAATCGCCACTCCATTCTCCGGGCGGGCTCCCTGACTTCAACTACTACTTCAAAATAAAATCGCCACTCCATTCTCCAGGCGGGCTCCCTGACTTCAACTACTACTTCAAAATAAAATCGCCACTCCATTCTCCAGGCGGGCTCCCTGACTTCAACTACTACTTCAAAATAAAATCGCCACTCCATTCTTCAGGCGGGCTCCCTGACTTCAACTACTACTTCAAAATAAAATCGCCACTCCATTCTCCAGGCGGGCTCCCTGACTTCAACTACTACTTCAAAACTAAAATCGCCACTCCATTCTCCAGGCGGGCTCCCTGACTTCAACTACTACTTCAAAATAAAATCGCCTCTCCATTCTCCAGGCGGGCTCCATGACTTCAACTACAACTTCAAAACTAAATCGCCACTCCATTCTCCAGGCGGGCTCCCTGACTTCGACTACATCGTCTAATCTCATCCCATCCTGATCGCCTTCCTTTGTTTTCTGTACCATTTTCTTCTTCCTGCATCGCCTATTGGGCCACCTTTTCTTCTGAATTATCTTGTCTTGGAATTGCTTTCCCCCTGGGTCATATTACTTTGGCTGCTGGGGATATCTTTGGAACTGTTTACTCACCCGCTGGGGATGATGCCGCTGAGGAAGTATTCTTTGTTTCCTTCAACCCTCATTCCCTCTCGGACTCGCCGGGGTTCAAATGTTATGGACCGGGGATTATCCTGGCGGGGGACCCCTTTTCCTCTTCCTTCTTCCCATACCTCCTCTAGGACTCACGCTTTTGCCTCCTTGAACAAATTATGGGATATAATACCGCTGGGGGAATCTCGAAGCCATTGTTTCATTTTTCCGACAACTGCTGGGGATGATACCAGGCTCCAAGATCACCCCATCGTGTTGTCTGGCCTTTCTCAAAACTATTCTGCTCGGAGCTGGTATTTCCCGAAATCTTGTGTTGCTTTCTACCCTTATCCACCGGGTCTTTGCTTTCAAGAAAATTTTCGCAACAGGAGAAAATTTTCTGCCCCAGTTTGATAAACTTCTGGATGGTATGCTTTTCCGCCGACGGACCTTCCTTTCCTGCTTTAAATCAAAGAAAAATTGTTAGTTTCGAAACGCAGTGAGTGGTCGTGCCACTCTCGTTGGGGCCATTTTCTTTTCTCTTTCAGCTGCTTGGCTTCCCTCGAACTTTGAGGACGACGTTGACGCTTGCCGGGGACGATGCTCTTTCCCCGGACGGTTTCTCATCTCTCCCTTTTATTCCAATCTTTGGTTTGATCCGACTCTTTTTAGCCGGTGATCTGTTGCGTGAAATCGTCTTTCGGACGTGCCACATGTGTCCATCATACTCCATAATTCCTGCGAACCTTCCAATCAACCTGTCGTCCCAATCTTACTATCGTAACGACTTCTGCCTTATTGCCTCGTTCCACGCCTATTCATTTTCATTATACTGCTTTGGGAGACTTGGTAGTAAGCTTTGAAAAATCAATTTTCGAAAATGAAAGAAGAGAAAAGAATGCTGACCGCAAATGACAAAAGAAGAGGAAAACTTTTCTGAACTCAAAAATAGGAAAACTTATCTGAATGTGTGACTGATCCAATGGTTATGCCGTGGCTTTGAGATTAAACTACCCAGTCTATTCATGTCAATCACTTTCTGACACCGCGTTCCGCTAGAGGTAAACGGGTGTCCAAACCTTGTCTCATGCAGACATCTTGTAACCATCTCGCCCTGTCACCTCACAGTGCCCTTCAAAGGGTTTTCACTAATGAGATTCTCTCATTTCTCTCTATCTCCCGTCGCCTTAAGGTGCCCGTAAAGGTTTTCACCGTAAGACTCTCTCATTTTATTTCTCTCAACTTTCTTCGCCTTAAGGTGCCCGCGAGGGTTTTCACCGTTAAGACTCTCTCATTTACGCTTTCTTTCCCTGCGGTGGGGTATCACCCATGAGATTCCCTCTAGAGCGTTATCCCCTTTCGGCTTGTGCATCCTGGATTCAATCGAGGGTCGGGATGTCACTTTTGGCTTTCATTCACATGACTTGGCATTTCTCAAATACTGATCGAGAGGTCTTTCTGGTTCTTAATGTGGTTTCTGCGCGTGAGGCTAAAGAAAGGGGTTTAACCTCAACGGTTAGCTTATTACAACTTTCGGAATCCACACTATCTTTCAAACGAAACAATGACTTCTGCCCCAGTTTTGTTGCTTGGGGAATCTTTGATTTTTATTTTATTATGACCGAGCCGTGTGGCGCCTACGTATCCTTCTTGAGGAATCAGGTCGAACGTAGTTCACTTTTTCTTGTGTCTTTTCTTTGTTTCTTTTTCTATTTTGTTACACATCTTCCTCGATGATTCCGAAAGAGGGTATATGAAAGAATAATTAAGGCTCAAAGGGGAAAACAAGGGTAAAGTGTTTGGGTAGTAGAAAAATTGCCTCTGTCATTTCATTCTCCGAAAAATGCCAAATACACACAAACGAAACCAAACGTTGACAAATGCATTAAAGAATTACACATAATATCTCTTGATTGCATCAGAATTGATAGCCATATCGGTGCATCTTCCCTCAACATCAGTTAGACATAGAGCGCCGTTGGATAATACTCTAGTCACCACAAATGGTCCCTGCCAATTTGGAGCGAACTTGCCTTTCGCTTCGGCCTGATGTGGTAGAACTCTCTTCAGCACATGCTGTCCCACTTCAAATTTCCTGGGACGTACTTTCTTGTTATATGCTCTCGCCATTCTCTTTTGATACAATTGGCCGTGACATACTGTTGTCAATCTCTTTTCATCGATCAAGCTCAATTGCTCTAATCGGGTTTTGACCCACTCGTCGTCATCAATCTCAGCTTCAGCGACAATTCGGAGGGATGGGATTTCAACTTCTGCTGGTATTACTGCTTCAGTCCCGTACACCAACAAGTAAGGAGTTGCACCTACCGAAGTCCGGACGGTAGTGCGATAACCCAACAACGCAAATGGTAACTTTTCATGCCACTGCCTAGACCCTTCTACCATCTTCCTCAATATCTTCTTTATATTCTTGTTTGTTGCCTCAACCGCACCATTTGCTTTGGGACGATACGGTGTGGAATTTCGGTGTGTAATCTTGAACTGTTGACATACCTCTTTCATCAATCCGCTGTTAAGATTTGCACCGTTATCCGTGATGATTATCTTTGGAATTCCAAACCTGCAGATGATGTGGGAATGTACGAAGTCCACCACCGTCTTCTTGGTCACTGATTTGAAGGTTTTGGCCTCCACCCACTTGGTAAAATAATCGATCGTTACCAGAATGAACCTATGACCATTGGAAGCCGCAGGTTCTATAGGTCCAATAACATCCATACCCCATGCGACAAACGGCCACGGTGCTGACATTGTATGCAATTCAGTCGGTGGAGAATGAATCAAATCTCCGTGTATCTGACATTGATGACATCTTCGCACGAAACTTATACAATCCCGCTCCATAGTGAGCCAATAATATCCTGCTCGAAGAATCTTCTTTGCCAATACGTATCCGCTCACGTGTGGTCCGCAAACTCCCGAGTGTATATCCGTCATCACTGTTGTGGCTTGACTTGCATCTATACATCTCAACAATCCCAAATCTGGGGTTCTTTTGTACAGCACCCCTCCACTAAGGAAAAATCCGTTCGCCAACCGCCGAATAGCTCGCTTTTGATCTCCAGTTGCTTGCTCTGGGTATACTCCTAACCCGAGGTATTCCTTGACATCATGAAACCATGGCTCACCATCCACCTCTTCCTCTATCACATTACAATAAACATGTTGATCCCGGATCTGGATATGTAATGGATCGACACGAACCTTGTCCGGGTGATGCAGCATCGACGCTAAAGTAGCTAGAGCGTCGGCAACCTCATTATGCATCCTTGGGATGTGCCTGAATTCTACCGATCGAAAGCGTTTGGTCAAATCATGCAAACACTGACGATACGGGATAAGCTTTAGATCTCTGGTTTCCCATTCTCCCTGAATCTGATGTACCAGAAGGTCCGAGTCCCCCAAGACCAAGACGTCCTGTACATCCATGTCCACCGCTAATCGCAACCCCAAGATACATGCCTCGTACTCAGCCATATTATTGGTACAATGAAAACGCAATTGAGCAGTAACAGGATAATGATGTCCTGTTTCAGAGATAAGCACTGCCCCTACTCCGACTCCTTTTGCGTTCGCCGCTCCGTCGAAGAAAAGCTTCCACCCTGGATCCTCGGTTAATTCTAACCCATCAATTTGCAATACTTCTTCGTCTGGAAAATACATCCTCAAAGGTTCGTATTCGTCATCGACAGGATTCTCAGCTAAGTGATCGGCTAGGGCTTGAGCTTTCATAGCCGTCCTCGTCACATATATGATGTCGAATTCCGTAAGTAATATTTGCCATTTTGCTAACCTCCCTGTAGGCATAGGCTTCTGGAAAATATACTTCAATGGATCCAAACGTGAAATGAGGTAAGTGGTGTAAGAAGACAAATAATGTTTCAACTTTTGGGCTACCCAAGTCAAAGTGCAACATGTCTTTTCTAGATGAGTGTACTTGACCTCGTGGACCGTGAATTTCTTACTGAGGTAGTAAATGGCCCGTTCCTTCCTGCCAGTAGGATCATGCTGCCCCAGCACGCAACCGAACGAATTCTCCAAAACCGTTAGATAGAGAATCAGGGGTCTACCCGGTTCAGGCGGAACTAGTACGGGTGGGTTTGACAGATACCCTTTGATTTGGTCAAACGCTTCCTGACATTCTGTCGTCCATTCTATCGCAGCGTCTTTCTTCAATAGACGGAATATGGGTTCACAGGTTGCCGTAAGCTGAGCAATAAACCTACTGATGTAATTTAACCTTCCCAACAAACTCATTACCTCTGTTTTATTCTTTGGCGGGGTAACTCCTGAATGGACTTGATTTTGGATGGGTCCAACTCAATGCCCCGTCGGCTGACGATGAATCCTAGCAACTTTCCCGATGGAACTCCGAATGCGCATTTGGCCGGATTGAGCTTGATGTCGTATCTTCGAAGTCTTTGAAAGAACTTCCTGAGGTCGGCAACATGGTCTTCTTGACGTCTGGATTTTACGATCACATCATCCACGTACACTTCAATTTCCTTGTGTATCATGTCATGGAATACCGTAGTCATCGCCCTCATATATGTTGCCCCCGCATTCTTCAAACCGAACGGCATCACTCGGTAGCAATAAGTTCCCCACGGTGTGATAAAAGCCGTCTTTTCTGCGTCCTCTTCATCCATCAAAATCTGATGATATCCCGCATAACAGTCCACAAAGGATCCGATTTCGCGTCCAACGCAATTATCAATCAGGATATGGATATTGGGAAGTGGGAAATTATCCTTAGGACTCGCCTTGTTGAGATTGCGGTAGTCCACGCATACTCTGATCTTTCCGTCTTTCTTTGGCACCGGTACTACATTAGCCAACCATTCAGGGTATCGAGTGACACGAATGACTTTCGCCTGCAACTGCTTGGTTACCTCCTCCTTGATCTTCACACTCATCTCCGTCTTGAATTTCCGCAGCTTTTGCTTGACGGGAGGATATGCCGGATCAGTGGGTAATCTATGAACCACTAGATCAGTGCTGAGTCCTGGCATGTCGTCGTACGACCATGCGAAAATGTCTTTAAACTCCATGAGTGTTTTGATCAACTCCTTCCTCAGGTTGGGTTCAATATGGATACTTATTCTGGTTTCTTTGACGTCATCTGTGTTCCCCAGATTAACGACCTCAGTATCATTTAAATTTGGTTTGGGTTTTTCCTCGAAGTGACTTAATTCTTCACCGATTTCTTCTACGGCTTCATCATCACCGTATTCCGATTCACTCTCGTCACTTCTTATTTCATGCGTTATTATTTCCAAACCCGATTGACTTTCTAGACTGGGTTGATTAATCTTTAAGCACGCCATATCATTAAGATCAGTTGAAAGAAGGCTGTTCAGAAAAGTTAAAAAGAAGAAAAATAAACAAAATTAGACACGAAGGGAACCAAATTTCATTAATGGGAACAGTACAAGAAAAAACAAACTTGCAAACTTAAATCAAAACGAACTAAAACAACTGGATTTTACTCCGGGGACAACCCCCAACACAAAATTTCGAAAGAAAACAATCCAAAACAAACTACCAAGACTCCTTCCGGACAGGAGAGGAGTAGCCTTCCAATTATTCAGTTTTGCTTTCGGTCCCACAAACTGTATCTCGGTATGGCTGGATCCTTCACCATCTTCGAGCATACATACATCTGCGAATAGGTCCTCGAACTTTCTTAAGAACTCTTCATCTGGCCTAACCATAGGACCGGGAGTCTTTGTCGTCGGATGTCCTCTTACTCCAGACCTGATGAAAGATTGGGAAAGGCGTGGAACAGGCTTCGAGAGCACCCATGTCTTCTGCTTATTCCTCTTGGCTTGCTGGACGTCCTCTGATGTTGGCTTGAATCCCAAGCCGAAGGTTCCTACATTTTCGACCACAGATACCGGTTGTATGATTCCTTGCAGAGATGCACCTAGACCTTTGCCGGGTATGAAACCATGTCTCAACATTTCATGAGCCACCATGACGTCCGCAGTAATTATTCTATCATTGGGAATGCATTCCCCTTCTGGAACTCGGTTGGCGGATACCACATCGCAGATCTGGTATACCCATGGCCCAACATCTTCTTCTGTCTCAACAAAGGGGACGATGGTGCCTGGTCGTAGATCATTCTCTCCATGGACGACGATCTCCTGTTGGTCCCACTCAAACTTGACGAGTTGGTGTAGGCTGGATGGAACTGCTCTTGCAGCATGGATCCATGGTCGCCCTATCAGAAGGTTATATGACACCACCATGTCCAGCACCTGGAATTCCATGGTGAACTCCACTGGCCCAATCGTCAAGATTAACACTATGTCCCCAACCGATGCCTTGCCTCCTCCATCAAACCCTCGAACACATATGTTGTTCTTGCGTATCCTGCCGATGTCCACTTTCAACTTGTCCAGTGTAGAGAGAGGACAAATGTTAGCACTGGACCCATTATCGACAAGGACTTTGGTAACCACCGACTCCTCACACTTTACCGTAAGATATAAAGCCTTGTTGTGCTCTGTGCCTTCCTCGGGCAATTCATCATCGGTGAAGGTGATCCGATTCGCTTCGAAGATCCTATTGGTGATCTTCTCCAAATGACTCACTGAGATTTTATCCGGTACATGTGCCTCATTCAGGACTTTCATCAAAGCTTGCCGATGTTCTTCGGAATGTATCAGCAAAGATAGCAATGATATTTGCGCGGGAGTCTTCTTCAGCTGCTCTATGACAGAATAGTCATGCAGCTTCATCTTTTTCAAGAATTCTTCTGCCTCTTCATCAGGTTATCGGCTTTTTCAATGTTGCCGGAGTGATCTTCCTCAATTCCGCAGGGGCAAAACATCTCCCCGAGCGGGTCAAACCTTGCGCTTCGCAAACTTCCTCTTTCACTTCCTTTCCTTTGTAGGTTGTTGTAATCCGAGCATAATTCCATGGAATAGCTCTGCTATCAGTTATTGGCAACTGTATTGCTGGCTTGATGATGAAAGGATCCATTCGAACGCTTGCTACCGTCAAGACGGGCTTGGTTGCTGCCCCTGGTACAACTATTTTTGCTTCCCCCGGCCTCACCGGTACTTCGTTCACACTTTCCTTTCCTGCTTCTGACCCTCCTGGTACGTCCTTCTTGTAAATGGATGGCTCATCAAAGCTCGGCCCCTTTCTCATTCCTACCCCGCTAGACTTGATCATCATTACCGTCTGAGAGGCTTTCTCCTTTCCTTCTTCTACCCGTACCAACTCGATCACGTTGGTCTCATGATGAGTTGGAAGTGGGTTTTGGTTGATGTTGGCCTCTGTTGGAGTCTGGACCTCAATCCTCTGCGAGTGTCGATGAGCTCCTGGATGGTCGTTTTCAACCTCCAACACTTTTCCGTATCGTGTCCCGGACATCCCGAGCAGTAGGCACAACTTACTGAATGGTCCAGGTTCTTCGGGAGGAGGTTTGGTAGCTTAGCTTCAACCGGATTTAGCAACCCTACTTGCTTCAACCGGTGGAACAGATCGGTGTAAGACTCTCCCGCGGAGTGAAAGTCTTTGTCTTGGCGCCCGTCGCCCCGAATGCCTCGGTTCGGACGAAAACTCGCGCCCGAGGGGTTTCGTAAGCTCTTGGGGGTGGATAATTACTTTGCGGGCTTGGTGCACGCCACGGTGCATGGACGGGAGGTGCAGAATAGGACTGTGCGTGGTGGACAGTAAAATGGGGATCAGGTGCTGGATAGTAATGTTGCGGGTGGTTATATGGATTATGGAAGTAATTTTGGTGGTGAGGCTGGGGCGGGCTATATTGGGGTGCAGGGCCTCTATTTCTGAACCATGTCCCGGACTCGACTGCCGCGACTTCCTCTTTCCTCTTTTTCCCAAGTACTCCTCCAGTGCCACTTTGGATAGCCTGAGTGGTGGCTTTCAATGCTGAGTAGCTCATGATCTTGTTGGCCTTCAAACCTTCCTCGATCATAGCCCCCATTTTTATCACCTCAGTGAATGATTTGCCCACGGACGTTACCAGATGTCCGAAATAGGTTGGCTCTAATGTCTGCAAGAAGTAATCCACCATCTCGCTCTCTCTCATCGGCGGATCTACCCTGGCTGCCTGTTCCCTCCAACGGAAACCAAATTCCCTGAAACTTTCAGCGGGCTTCTTCTCTAATTTTAGCAATGATAAGCGGTCGGGGATTATTTCAAGATTGTACTGGAACTGGCCGATAAAAGCTTGAGCCAAATCATCCCACGTAAACCATCTACTGGGATCCTGTCTAGTGTACCACTCCAGCACAGATCCTCCCAGACTCTGACCGAAGTAAGCTATCAGAATCTCGTCCCGTCCTCCGGCTCCTCGCATTTTACTACAAAACCCTCGGAGGTGGGCTACAGGATCACCGTGCCCCTCGTATAGGTCAAACTTGGGCATTTTGAACCCGGCCGTCAACTGGACATCGGGGAACGGACATAGATCCTTGTAAGCGACACTGACCTGGTTACCCAAACCGTCCATGTTCTTGAAGGACTGCTCCAGGCTTTTAACTTTTCTGATAACTTCCTCATGTTCTGAACTTTGGAAGTACTTTTCCGGTTCTGCCGGATTATCCCAGTGAGGGGTATGTGATTGCGGTTCAGGAGCCCTAAAAGTAGGCTCCGGAGGATAGTAAGAGTTGTCATGGATCTGAACATGCGGCTCGCCGGCCGGCCTTTGCAGAGGAGCAGGTGGAGGTGCCACAAAACAGGGGTGGCCGGAGGAGGATTTGGTTTGGCTGGTGGAATGTGGGTGGCATATGGGTTTTCCCCCTGAAAGTATGGATAGATCGGGGCGCTTGTCGAAGGATCGATGGGCGGATGTTCCGGAGCTGAGGCGAGAGTAGGGCGGTTTGGTGAAGACTGTTCCCTGGCCCAGGCCAGGTGCATCTCTGTTATCTACTGTTTCAACCGGTCTACCTCTTCTTTCATGATTTGTAACTCCGATTTTTCTTCCTCGAGGCTCTTACCAGAACTAGACATGCTTACTGTAATTGGTCCTTTGGATCTAGTACGGTAATGATGGCTGGCCAGTATATTCTGTCAAACCAACTGCTAAACTTTTCTGGAAATGCAACAAACTTGTTAGTTTACCGAGTTTGACAGATATGTTATAGCACGTTGGATGCAATGCACCTAACCAAATAACCCTTTCTACATGTACTCTTAACATGCGTCATTCCAGCCCTTTTTTTTCTTTTCTTTTATCCTTGAAAGCCTTATTGTTATTAACCTTTGCATTCTTTTCCTTTTAGTGGTGGTCGAATCTTATGTGGATTGCCTACGTATCACGACCCCGCGTGAATCAGACCGAGCGTAGTTCTGGTAACAAGATTGTGGCAAAATTCCGTAATTTTTATATCAAATAAAACCTCAAAGTTACAAAACACGTCTTACAACAATCAGCAAAACAAAAGAAATGCTTGACTCGATAATGTAAAAAATAAAAATGCCAACTAGCTTGACCAAAAATACATTTTTAATCAAAAGTCTAATGCTCCAAAATTCCTGGGGGCCCGCGAGGCATCATTCGGCCTTGCCGCGGGCCTTGGTGTGAGGTCCTTGTGTAGTCCCCTTAATTCTCTCATGATCCGATGCACATAGCCCATAATTGAAGCAAAAAGGTCGGTGCGGGGCATTTGTTCACAAGCTAGGCACTTCATGGTGACATAGTGCCCGATTTCTCCAATTCTGTCCTTGATCATGTCCCTTTCTCCGAGTAGCCGCTCTATCTGCTGGTTTTTCGCCCCCAATCTTTGAGCGTTGTTGGTGACTTGGTCTAGGAGCCTGTCTATTTGTTCTTGCAGTCGAGCCATCAAATTATGACAACGGTCGAGGTCTGTTCTAGCATCTCGGGCTTGCTTGAAAACCCGCTCCCCGAGGATAACATTTGCCTCCCTTAGACTAGTGATGGTCTTAGTGTAATCTTCTTCCATCCGTTGTAGGTGAAGTGCATGTTGATGTGCCTCCTTTTTCCAGCTAGCACGGATCCTCATTGTTTGGGCTTTTGACTCTTCCAATTCTCTTTGTACATCGGCAACTTGGCTTCTCAAACCCTTTATCAATTTTTCGTCCGCTCGACTCCTCAACTGTCTGTCAGCATCCCTTTTCATTTGCTGGATTTGAGCTCTCAAAAAGTCATTTTCTTGTGCCAACTTCTTTTTATCTCCTTCGTTGGCGGCGGCTTGCATATCCATTTCAAATTGGAGCTCCTGGGTCCGTTGCTCTATCCTGCTAATCTTTGTTCTATAAGCTTCTTCTCTGGCCAACCAGTCCCATTGTTCTTGTGACGCTCCAGCAAACTCCCTGAGGTGGGGCCTTTTTGTGGGCCTTTGATGCTCCAATTCTCTGCTATACCATGCAGGGTATTCCGACGATACTTCACCCCGGGCTCGATCTCGCACTCGAGTGTCTATTTTCAATGTTTGACATTCACTCCAAATCTTTCGGACCAACGCTTCAGGGAACTGTCCTCCCGGTCCAATTTCAACCGCATGCAGGCTGAGGTCTTCTTCTTTTGGGATTATTTGGCATCGTCCCAACTGTCTCAATACTCGTCCTGGTGCGTAGGGCTGGATGCTGTTGAGGCCCATTAGCAACAAATATGATTCCGTGGCCGATGCATATATGACTTCTTCCACGGGTAGCCAGCCGAATGTCCATTCTATCTTGCTGGCTGGGACCGAACGCAAAAGTCGCATCCATCCACTAATCCCTTCTGGCAAATCATGTCCTTCGACCCTCGTAGGGAATTCTTCTACACAAGTTTTCTCCGATAAACTATACCTCATAAATTGCGGATGACGACATAAGTGATCGATCATCCATATTTGGAGCAATACATTGCAAGCTTCAAAGAAGGCCCCTCCAGCTTTGCAGATAGTGAGTGCACGAGAGATGTCTGATATTATCATGGGAGCCAAAGTACTGTTGTTCTGTTTCATCAAAGTGCTGACGACCCCTGCCACTTGTATGTTGATATTCCCATCTTTTCTAGGAAATATCAATGAACCTAGGAAAGCTATCATGAAGGCGATGCGTCTATGCTCCTCCCATTTTAACCGGTTGTCTCCGCTGCAGATTTTGCTTTTGTGTTTGGTGAAGCCCCCATAATGACCATATTTGTCATATAGAAATGCCAAAGTGCAGAACCCTTCTGATAAGTCTGGGTTGTGTACAGTTCTGCGGATCTTTACCGTATCCAAAAACCGATGTACTGTCACTACCCTCGGTGCGATGAGATATTGTTCCCTCATAGGGACCTTTGGTCTTCCGATATACCCGGCCAATTCTTCTAATGTTGGCGTGAGTTCAAAGTCTGAAAAGTGGAACACATTGTGTGCTGGATCCCAGAACGAGATCAAGGCTCGTATGATGTCTCCTCTCGGGGAAATATTTAGTAGCCCCACTAGATCTCCCAGGTACAGCTTAACTGTGTCTTGTCCTCGCTCGCCCAAGTCGCTCCACCACCTATGCAAACTTAAGGGGACCTTGTTTATGATAGCTTCGGTTGTATTCTCACTCGTGCTCATTCTGCACATTTATTAAGGTAGTTTTTAGATGAAAGAGAAATCTTTATTTGACCCAAACAAAACTATCTTTTCTAAAAAAAACGAAACGGGCCACGGGAATTGATTGGTCGAAATATTAAGATTGATGAAAAAGATGGTCGTTGAAAACTTATTTTGAGATGAAGAGAAGTTGGACCCGTTGAAGGTTGCCTACGTATCTCACACCCGGTGAGAATCAAACCCGCGTAGTTCGGTCCGTCAAAACAACTATTTTAGAGAAAACACATTTTGTCAAGAAAACCATTTTGTTGGCAAAGTCAACCTTCCGTCGTTTTTTATCGGCCAACTAAATTTATTGACTTGTTGGTAAAACACATTTTTTGTATTTTTTTGAAAAACAAATATTTATTTCCCCATACTATTTCCTTTTGTTTTTCTTCAGTATTAAAAGCCGGTCAGCATGCCAGTCTAAATAAATGCTTACAACAAATATGATATAGCAAGATGGTCTTTTCATTTCGGGTTGCTTGTCCTAGACGGACCCAACCCCTGTGTTGAGTCCCCTAAGTCAGACATGATGCAAATAAACGTCCTAAATCTAGGCTCAATATCCTGATGCTTTTCAATGGTACTAGACCGTGTACCCGAGCAGTCAACTCGGATTTGAGGAGGGAGCTACGTACCGGGGACCCGCGGGATCGTCCGACTTTGTAACTTATCCTGCCTCTTTTCTTATTTTGGTATTGACACTAACAGAAAGGGGAGTCTCAACCAGTAAGCACATCCCCGGGGGTAAGAAGAGACGGGTTTTCGGCACAGTTTTATATACAGCTCACGCAATATCAAAGCGGTAAACATATAGCAGTTTGTATATACAGTGCAACTAATATCAAAGCGGTAGACATGTAGCACATTAATCAAACATGTAATAAAATCAGATATAGACAAAACAACAATTTAACTGAGCTCGAATTCTTAGACCCTGAACCGAAGTTCAGAGGTAATGTCCCCAGCAGAGTCGCCAGAGCTGTCACACCTCCTTTTTACGCACCTGCAGGAGCGCGAGGGAGTTTTTCCAATTAAAGGACAATCGAAACGGGATTTATTTAATTAATTCAGGAGTCGCCACTTGGAAAAATATTGGTGTCCCAAGTCACCGGTTTGATCCCGAACCGAGGAAAGGTTTGACTCTATATTACGGTCCGCAAACCAGAAATCCGGATAAGGAATTCTGTTAACCCGGGAGAAGGTGTTAGGCATTCCCGGGTTCCATGGTTCTAGCACGGTCGCTCAATCATCGTATTTGGCCTCTTTATCTGATTTTATAATGTGCTTTAACCTCTGTGCAAATTTTAACTTTTAACCGCTTTTGATTATTACTATTATTATAAGAATTATTATTATTATTATTTTTAACAAAGGATTGCAACGTTGTGAAAATGTATCTCGAACCACGTCGCACCAGTGCACCCGTGGTTGTCAACACATTTCGACTCCGTTGAGATTTGGATTTGAGTCACATAAATGTGCACTCGAGTTTAAGGAGATAAGATTATTAAACACGCACCTAAAGCAACTATGCGTTTGTACTTTGCGAGGGCCATGGAATTTGCTAAATGGCACGCCTCGAATCCCACAGAGAATTAACCTACCAATTGCAACTTTCACAACCCCAAAAGTACTTACGAATCAAGTTCCCAAACTTTGAATATATATATATATGTGTGGTTTCGAACAACTACTTTGCAAGAATTAAAGAATGCTTTAAAAGAAAGAATTGAATGTTGAATGAAATAATATAGAGAAAGACTAAGGTATTGATTTCCCCTATTGATGGAATCCCTTATCGTTATGCTCATACAAATTGTTAATATATTCTATCAATCATGAACGCTTTGTGTATCGTAACCCTCTCCCGAGCAATTACAATAATTTACTAGTGCACTCTCCCGAGCTACCCTAGCTAGCTTTAATTTGAATAGTTCACTTTAGATTGCATCCAAGACTTCGTTATTCCTAACCCCGTCTTTACGCCTAAAATTATAGATTCCTCTAATAACCTAGGTGTGGTGTTGTTCAACAATAAACCTAAATATGCACTCTTTTCCAAGTTATGCACACTAAATAGGCACAACTAATTGGGGATCCTACCAATTAACTACAATAAGAATGAAGTTGAACAAATAGAAATCTAATTCACAATTTGTAATCACATAAACGATAAGTTCATCAATCAATAGGTTCCATCAAAACCTTAGAAAAGAATTTAGCTACTCATGCTTGAAGAAACAAGAATAATAATTGAAATCATAAAGAATTGCTTGATATAAAATAATAGAAAGAGTTTGAGAGAAATCTCTCCTACTAAAACCTTGCAAAAGTATTGAAGAAATAAAGTACATGCCTCTATGGGGCAAACTAGGAGTTTATATAGAGGTTTTAAGGCTTAAAAACTAAGTTTGAGTCCAATTGGGATTTGCTGCAGCGGTGACTTCCGCGGTTCGTTCGCGGCCGCGGACGGACCGCGAACAGTAAAACTTCAGAGAGCCAGTTTTTCCGCGGTTCATCCGCGGTCGCGGAGAAACCGCGGTTTTTCACCCTGTTCCGTTGCGAATTTGGAAAAACTCAAAACATGAAAGTTGTAGCCCTTTGAATTATCTTTCCAACCATATATTATGGAGCCAAATTGGAGATCTGAGCGAAAAGTTATGTCCAATTTACTAAACAGTGCACAATATGCCTCATCCATTCTTCACTTGTTCTACACTTATCAAATTTGACCCTCGAACTCGATCCCGGCTTAATTCCTTGAGCTTTTACTCAGACTTCAAAGCTCCAAATCACTTAAATTCATTCCATAACATCCATATAACTCGGAATCACACCTTCTCGGCTACTTTCAACATAAGTTCTTGACTTGTACCACATTTTGGCCTTTTTCACCATCTTTTGACTCCAAAACTTGCTCTTTTAGTCTTCATTAGCTCAAGTGTACCTATAACACACTAAAAACACTAATAAAAGCATTTTGTCATCATAAACAATATCAAAACAACAATAAAGCGTGATTATTTAGGGCATTAATATAGTCAAATTCACCTATTATCAATACCCCACACTTAAACCTTTGCTCGTCCTCGAGCAACCTTAATCACACTTTAGGCCAATTTTATTTATGTCTCCCCCAATTATGTCACAAAAAGCTATTTTTCATGATTAACCTAAGATATGCACAATCCTTACCTAACCGTAAACTCTCATGCCAACACATTATTGCTTACTCTAATTATTACCAAAACTTGCAAATTTACCTTCTTCCTCTTGAGTTACATGCTCTCACCAAATTTATTGAGAGAAGTTCCCACACATAAACAATGAAGAACATAGAACTTATAAAAAACAAAATTCACTCACTCTCAACAAAGAACATTCATATGCATACAGACACACCATAGGCTTGCCCCTAGTGTAATACTCCACTAATCGAGTTATTCAATCATAGATCAAGAGGTCTTTGAGGGTTGTAATGTAGGCTATGGAACGGGTAGGATACTTTTGGTTATAGTGACTAGCCTCCCTAAGCACTTTTCTTTTCTTTTTCACAACTTTCCTTTTTGTTTACTTCCTTATGTCTCCCATAAACATACCTTCACCTTTCTTCAATTTTAACCCCTACTTTTCTTTTATTGATGTAGTATACATTGATATAGCTCTTTTTCTCAAAATATCTTTTTCTTTTCATTTTTTTTTCTCATGGCTTTGCAATACATTTACATTATTTTGGCCAGTTCACTATTTTCTACCATTCATTCTTGATTTTCTCTTTTCAATTTCCCTTCACCCCACACTTAAACTTTTGCATATTCATTACAATACAAGTGCTTCTAGGAGGTAAAGTAGAACAACATAATAATTTGATGAACATTTAAGGGTTATCAAAGAATAGGCTTTAAGCTCAAAGGGATTAACTAAGATATTATATACGGGTGAATTCATGTCTATTGGTTTATGGGGTTACACAAAGAAATGCCTCTATCCTTTCTACAACCAAACAACCTCTATTTCGCTTTGCAAACACACAGGGCAAGTTCTAGGCATCATGTAAAGCATACAATGTATGTAAAACCTCACACACACATAGCATGCAACTCATTTGGAATCCAGTTGATATACAAAGTCCTATCGATGTTCAAGCAAGCATTATTGTGCAATTTAAGGCATATTAAGATTCTACAGTCAAGCTTAGAAGATACATTCCCAAGTTCAATTTACGCTTTTGCTAATGTGCATATTCGGGGTTACATGTTGCCCTTTTTACCTCTAATCCTAATAAAAGAAAGAATCTACCTAACCCGGTTCAAATAAAAACCCTTGGAAAAGAACCGTGGTCAAAAGAAAAACCAAGGGTGAGATGATACACTACCTAGAAAAAGGAAAATAAAAGAAAGAAAAATTCCTACGTGGACTACTTCCCTCAAGAGTACTTGTCCTAAATAGTCCGTCATCAGGAAGAGTCCTCTACTCATATTTTTGGATTTTTAAAATTTTCTGATTTTTTTTGTATTTTATTATTTTATATTACTTACTACACTAATATATACATCATGTACAAGATAAGTTTCCCACCCCACTTAAAAATATGCCATGTCCTCATGGCATAATAATACATGTATAGCACAGAAGGGTGAGACAACTTACCTGGGATCTACCTCGTGTCTAGCCACTTTATCACTTTCTTTTTCACCCTATCCTTCATATTCGGGTTCAGCCTTCTTTTGCGTTTCCTGGAAGGTTTGTGCCCCTCTTCTCTGAGAATCTTGTGCATGCAGTATGCAAGGCTGATCCCCTTTATGTCCGCCATGGTCCAACCATTGGTAGCTTTACATTCCTTGAGTACCTGTAATAGCTTTTGAGCCTGCACATCTAGCAAACCAGATGAAGCAATAGCAGGTAAAGTGGAGTTAGGATCTAGAAATTCATACCTGAGATGAGATGGTAGTGGCTTAAGATCAAGCTTTGGTGGCTCTTCTATGGACGGTTTTGCAGGAGGGGTCTCTCTTTTCTCTAAGTGTAGAGGCTCGAATTCAAGCTCTCTCTCCCAAAACCCCTTGCCTTCTAGAGATAGTACCCATTCTGCTAAACTTTCACCATTTACCTCTTCCAAGTTCATCAGGCATGCTTGAAGTGGATCTTCAATGGTCAACTCTGCATCGTCGGTCTCCACTATCACATCAACCGCATCAATAAGAGAGCACTTTGCAAACTCACTAGGGCGCCTCATGGATTTTTTCACATTGAATATGATCTCCTCATCATTCAACCTCATCTTGAGTTCCCCAATTTCACAATCAATTAGAGCTCTCCCGGTGGCTAGGAATGGTCTTCCTAGGATTATAGGAATTTCCTCGTCCACCTTGCAATCAAGAATCACAAAATCGGCGGGAAACACGAACTTCCCTACCTGGATAAGCACATCATCTAAAATACCAAATGGATGCTTAACCGTCCTATCAACAAGCTGTAAAAGCATAGAGGTGGGTCTGGCTCTCCCAATACCTAACCTCTTATAAATAACTAAGGGCATAAGATTAATGCTTGCCCCCAAATCACATAAGGCCTTAGTTAAGGCATAATTCCCTATAGTGCATGGGATGGTGAAACTACCTGGATCAGATAGCTTCTCAGCAATGGGTCTAGACACCACTGCACTACAATTCTGGGTAAGTGTAACTGTGGCCAAGTCTTGGAAATCAAACTTCCGCGACATCAAATCCTTCATCATCTTAGCATAACCAGGCATTTCTTTTAAAGCTTAAATTAATGGAATGTTTACCTGGATTTGCTTGAGCATTTCGAAGAACTTTTTGTATTGCTCCTCTTTCTGGTGTTTGGCCAACCTTTGGGGAAATGGTGGTGGAGGCCTCTTCTTCCCGGTGACTTGGGATTTTTCTTTTTCTATTACTTTCTCATCAATCTGTTGCTACCTGTTCAGTTACTTTCTCCGTTCCCTACTGCACATCTTTATTTTCAGCTACTAGCTGGACTGTAACCTTTGTCAATCCGATGGACTCATCCAGTTCAATGGGCACTGGAGTGAGTGTCTCAGCCTGTATGTTGCTTATCTCTCTTTCTCGTTCAACATCAATATCTCTACCACTTCTCATATTAACTGCCATTAGCTACTTTAGGATTCGATCCTTTGGGTTTGTTTGTGTATCTGCAGGCAATGTCCCTCAAGGACGATTGTTAAGAGACATAGCAATCTGGCCCACCTGTACATTAATATTCTTGATAGCTGCATCATGTGCATCTATCCTCTCATTGGTTTTGGCATGCGACCCATTTCCCTGCTGCATCATAGCTTCCAACCTTGCAAACACATCGTCATGTCTACCCCCATGCTTTGGTGGAGGTGGATGATACCCTTGCTGCTGATTGTTGAAATTCTGAGGTCTAGGATATGGAGCCATGTTGTTTGGTAGCCTCATACCTGCTGCATTATACTGTAGTTGAGGAGGCCTGTACTGCTGTGGAGCATGCTGACCCTAACTCTGGTTACCCTGTTGCTGCCCTCCATAATTATCGACATAATTCATGTCTTCATGCCGGTGATGATGTTCTTGGTCTGCAGCAAATGGATTACCTATGCGTTGGCTAATGCAAGATATGCATAAACCACCATTGGTAGTGTCTACAATGTGAACCTACTACTTAACCCCAGATTCTTCCACTTTCTTTGTCAGGATGCTCATTTGTGTCAGTAAAGTTGCCATGTTCTCCTCCATAGTGTTGGATGGATTCAGAGGTACATAGTGTACCACAAGAGTGATAGGAGCATTCCTGGTCATCCACCCGGAGTTTTGAGCCATCTTGTCTAGCAATTTCTAACCTTCCCTCCAAGTCTTGCTCAGAAAAGCCCCACCTGCTGAAGCATCTACAATATTTTTCATACTGTCTGAAAGCCCCATGTAGAACATTTGACCCAACATCTGCTCAGGAATCCCATGGTGAGGATACATAACAAGCATACCTTTGAATCTGCTCCAAGTTTCACATGTAGTGTTTCCAATGGTTTTTGTTTGAAGCTCACAATCTCATCAATTTGTTGAGCTGTTTTGTTGGGTGGATGAAACTTGTTGTGGAATTGTTTGACTAACTCATCTCAAGTTGCAATGGAGTTTATTGGGAGTGAGTTTAGCCATATTTGTGCTGCTCCTGTAACTGAGAATGGAAAAAGTAGTAATCGGATAGCTTCCGGAGTTACATTCGGTTGCCTTTGTGTTTTGCATATTGATAGAAAGTTCTTGAGGTGCTGCTGTGGATCTTCAACCTGAGACCCAGAGAATAATCCCTTGTTTTGCAACAAGTGTAGCATGTTGTTAGTGATCTGGAAAGACTCAGCTTGAATTGCTGGCACAACTATGGCAGTTGCCAAATTATCCATTGTGGGTTGTGCCCGGTCAAACAGTGCACCTTCCTATGCCTCCTGCGCCTCTTGCATATTTAACCCGGCTTGCTGGTTTTGTTCGTTTACGTCACCCATGTCGAAGTCTAGTTTGATTGGCTGTTGAGATTGCTGAATTTGTTTGATAGCCTTGTTACGTGCCCAGAAAGTTTGCTCGGGGTCTAAGAGTCCTTCAATTAGTTCTCCAGTCCTTGCAGATTTTCTAGGCATGCACCTGAGTACCCAAATCAACAACCGTCAAAATATTCAATGTAAAGTGTAGAAAGAACCTGACTACACAAGAATCTTGAAGTTCTGTCAATGGCAATTGATAATTCCGTTAAGTCCCCGACAACGGCGCCAAAATTGATTCACGTCCAAGCAACGGTCGTAGTCAATATAACTTGGTTTACTAAGTCCAAGATCGATCCCACAGAGAATTAACCTACCAATTGCAACTTTCACAACCCCAAAAGTACTTACGAATCAAGTTCCCAAACTTTGAATATATATATGTGTGGTTTCGAACAATTACTTTGCAAGAATTAAAGAATGCTTTAAAAGAAAGAATTGAATGTTGAATGAAATAATATGGAGAAAGACTAAGGTATTGATTTCCCCTATTGACGGAATCCCTTATCGTTATGCTCATACAAATTGTTAATATATTCTATCAATCATGAACGCTATGTGTATCGTAACCCTCTCCAGAGCAATTACAATAATTTACTAGTGCACTCTCCCGAGCTACCCTAGCTAGCTTTAATTTGAATAGTTCACTTAAGATTGCACCCAAGACTTCGTTATTCCTAACCCCGTCTTTACGCCTAAAGTTATAGATTCCTCCAATGACCTAGGTGTGGGTGTTGTTCAACAATAAACCTAACTATGTACTCTTTTCCAAGTTATGCACACTAAATAGGCACAGCTAATTGGGAGCTCTACCAATTAACTACAATAAGAACGAAGTTGAACAAATAGAAATCTAGCTAACAATTTGTAATCACATAAACGATAACTTCATCACTTAATAGGTTCCATCAAAACCTTAGAAAAGGATTTAGATACTCATGCTCAAAGAAACAAGAATAATAATTGAATTCATAAATAAATACTTGATATAAAATGAAGGAATGAATTGAGAGAGTTCTCTCTTACTAATTGTCTTGCAAAAGTATTGAAAAATAGACAACATGCCTCTATTGGGCGAACTAGGGGTTTATATAGAGGTTTTAGGGCTTAAAAACTGAATTTCTTCAAAACTAGGAAACATTCTGCGGCGCCTTCCACGGTTCGTCCGCGGTCGCGGATGGACCGCGAACAGTCAACTTCAGAGAGCTTGTTTTTTCGCGGTTCATCCGCGGTCGCGAGTGAACCGCGGATGAACATCACTTCTGATTTTTCTCTGATTCTTCAAGCTCACTTCACTTCAACTCTTCACTTGACCTTTTCATCAACATGTGACTCCAAAATAGCTCCTTTTAGCATCCAATGTATCATATGTACCTATAACACACCAATAAATACTAATCAAAGCATTTTGTCATCATAAACAACATTAATTCAACAACCAAGTGTGATTATTTAGGGCATAATTATAGTCAAATTCACCTATTATCAATACCACACTCTTAAACCTCGGAATCACACCTTTCCAGGCTACTTTCAAGATAAGTTCGTGACTTGTGCCACTTACTGGCCTTTCTTCACCATCTCTTGCCATCCAAAACTTGCTCTTTTTAGTCTATCGTTCAGCTCATCGTGTACCATATAACACACTAAGAGACACTAATAAAAGCATTTTTTCATCATAAACAATATCGAAACAACAATAAAGAGGTGATTATTTGGGCGTAAATCACACTCAAATTCACCTATTATCAACGCAGCTTGCAAAGTCATGAGCTGTGAATTCGCTAAGTGGCACGCCTGAATCTAATTTCAAAAGGATTTATTCATAGCCAAAGCAAACTCAGAGTGTTCAGGGTTTAAGACTAATTTGCGGGAAGTTCAATATGCTCCACGTAGGTCTTGGGGAACACATCCAGTCCAGACATTACAGCTCATTTGTTCTCTGGCAAAATGTGCACCAGGTGCGTGCAATCAATTGCAAAGAATTAATAAAACAGAATTATGTAAAACCCCATAAAATAGCAAGTCCATTTTTTTTAATCAAAGTGATACTTAACAAGACGGGAACGGATACGTCATCAACACAATTCTATTTTTAAATCATTTACTGTTTCTATATTAGGACATACAATTAGAGACTATCTTGCGATTATAACAGTTCCTCTCTGCAGAATTACCATGGCAACTTAGGGTCGACGACAGTTTAAACAATTTCCGGCAAATATGGAACCAGAAACCTCAAAATCCAAATAACAAACTTGTGATATAAGGCTTTTCGACAATAGAAGTGAACAGATCTGTTATTTTTAACATTAACTCAAGTATAAATTATTATCCAAACACTGTACTTAAAGGAGCACCGCACAATAAGGTAGATAATCTTGTTAACACTCGCATAGAGCATATAACTAGAGGAGTATGCCCTTTTCTATCCAGATGTTATACTAACAGTCATTTCCTTTGTATCGACAAAATTAAACTACACACTGATCATGTTTTACAATTGAATCTGCTTGTTGCCTTTTCCATTTTTCATCCAACAGAACGTCATATCTGTTCATGTCACCATTGTCCTATTAATACCTGGTATTTAGTGTGCTCGGCAGTATGGTTCTATTCCAATTCTAGAACTTCTGTGTCTACAGTTTAGTTGATAGGATGGATTACCACTTTATCTTAGCATGCTAACAAACAGATCAATTGTAACTTTAAGTCCATCTAGATTATGCCTCACATTCACAACTTAAGACTCTGCTGAAACCCAGAGAAAAGGACAAGAGGAAAGACCCACTCCAACAATAGTGACGTGCTTTCTCCTTCTAATTTATAGTCTATACTAATTCCACAACCATTAAGGTAATGACTCCGAGAACATCCATCAAGTCAAACATATGTGTTTAAACCAGTGAGCATATTATAGAAAACAAAATGCAAAGTTCAATAACACCCTCAAATGCAGAACTTTATATTGCTTCTACTGATAATACAATGTAAATGCAAACCAAAAAAGAACCTAAACAAGGACACATTATTTATTAATTACTCTACTGTGATAGCTTGAATAACCAGATTCCAGGCAGCAAATAGATGAGCACTTCATTTCAACATTCTCAACTTCAAAACTACATCAATACATGATTCGAATGCATACCTGGAAATGGAAATACAACAGGAGGAAGGAGATCAGTAACAGCAGAAGTCTAACAGGGAATAAAAACCAGCAACAAGCAAGAGTAGTTGTGGGCTGAAATTACTCCACAAGACCCAGAAATGAATCACAGTAACACAACACCAAACTTTTACTAGAATGCGTCAACTGAACCCAAAGTCTGCTTGAAAACCAACCAGCAAATACTACTGACTCCAGTGAACAAATCGAACAGGGAAATGTAGCTCAATTTAGAAATCTCCAAGCCCCCCCTTTTGTATGTGTGTCTGTTTTTCTTAATGTGTGTCCTTTAATCTTTTTTCCAGTCCCCCTTCTGTCTGAAATGCTTCTTCTTTTATATCCCCAGAAACACAACTCCTCCCTCTCCAAATTATCCCCCCATGTGTTTACAGCTCTTAAGAGCACTCAGGAGAATTAAAGAAATAATTTTGCCATCTTATTCCCTGACCTTGCTGCTTAAAGTTGTCTAAGTATGGGTTTGATTATTAAATCCTTGGACTGCAGAGACTGGTGGTACCCTACTGTACAGCAGGTTCCACCAGTCCAATTATTTCATAAATTCTTGATAGTGTAAAAGTGATTAACTAATATTAACTACACTCTATTAATCTCTACTCTATGATCAACCAACAAATGCAACTATAATCCCATAGTGATTTCGGATCCAATAATGAGTTCTACTGCCATAGTGTCCTAATCAAACAGACCCATTCAATTAATCGACGATGTTCGTTTAATCGATTATAACATATTCGAACCGTTTAAACAAGCATGATAACGCATCGATTCAAACAGTCATGATTCGTCACAAGTAACATAATGAAAGATAGTAGGAGAAGAACATAATCATTTAGGAGAAAACAACAGCTTCATTAACATTAACAAACCAAACATAAGTGAAAGGACAAAGAAAGAGGAAGGTCTTACCTCATAAACTCAAAAACGTAGGCGACTCGGATTCGAACTCGATTTATTGAAGCCAAACGGGTCTTAATTGAGGTGTTCTCTGTTGAGAACACCTAAACTAAGATCCATCGAACCTCAATTTCCCCAATTTATCCCCTCTTAAAATTAGGGTTCCTGGAGCTTGTTTTGGGGCTTTACCTGCTCCGGTCAGATTCGAGGAGAACTAACCTTGGTGGGGTCGTGGGGAAGGTCTGGGAGGCTATGGTGCAAAGTTGAGGTGGTTTGGCGTGGGTTCGAGTTTGACTCGAATCTTCAAATGAAGATTCGAAGATTTCCGAAATGATTCGAGGTAAGGGAAGGATGGATTCGTAATGGGGGAGGCGAGGGGAAGATTTGGTGTTAAGATGGTGGCCGTTGGCCTACCGGAACCGCCGTGAGGCGATTTCCGGCGGGCGGAACACGGTGGTGGACGGCGAGATAAATTAGTCTCTAAGAGAGACGATGAGTGTGAGGGGGGGTCTGACTTGGGGGGGCGGGGTGTGAATGTGAAATTATATACGACTCAGGAGATTAAATCCTGATCGTTGGATCATTTACGATCAACGACCAGGATCTCCTCCCTTAAACCCAAACGGTGTCGTTTGGTTAAGTTACGGTCTGAGTCTTCGAAGTTTGATTGATTATTCTGGGCCGTTGGATAACAAAATCCAACGGTCCAGATCAATGGGGCCATTTGGGGGTTGGGCAGATCGGGTAAGGGGTTTGGGCCAGGTTATATTGAATTGGGTTTTGGCCCAATCCAAATTCCATGTCTAGACTCCATATTGCATCATATGAATATGTATATATATATATATATATATATATATATATATATATATATATATATATATATATATATATATATATATATATATATATATATATGTATATATATATATATATTAACTTGTAACGCAATTAATTTTTACTACAATTGTCCTACATAATTACATATCACTTAAATGTAAATCACATAATTTTGATATTAAACACTAAAAAAATGCAAAAACATAATATATATATTTTTTTGTATTTTACTAATTTGAATAAATAAACGCGCACCCACAAAAATGCAAATGTAAGATAAAAATAACACAAAAATCACAAAAAATCATGCCCAACATGAAACTATTTTATTTTGAATTTTCTGGGAGTAATCGCCGATCTGAATTGTATAATTGGACTAGAACTATGAGAGTGTTATAAGTTAGATCTCTTTGTGTGTTTTGAATACTAGTTAATTCGTTTATATATCGATTTTACGATATGACTTTTGGATTGTTTCAACTTTTTGGTAGTAGTAAAAGCATGACTTCCTTAATGGTCCAAATTCATCGAATAATGTTAGTTTAGCTTGGTTGGAGGCTAGTCAATTTGTATTAATAGAATTGATGTTCAAACTCACGCTTCTGTTCCAATTTTCAACATTAATAATTTCAGAAATTCATCAACAAATAGGGAATTAGGTTAATATGAGCATGAATTGGAATTAAAATGAGTAGCATTATTTGGATGTGAATAGAATATATTAAATGAATTTCGTTGGATGTTTGTATAAATTGAATTGACTTTGTACTGTTTTAAGGATATGGCTCAACAGCCTACTGATAATCTGTAAGTTTCAACCATCCTAATGAAAGGTCCAGACATATTCGTGTACCTCGTACATGTTTGGGCCTGGACCAAGGCTTGTGACGAGCCATTCTTTTGAGGTAGACAGGTATGCAATTTTTCCTTCAGGTGTGCTTTAGTCCCGCAATAATTCATTAGGACCTTTCTTTTGCTATTAAAGATAAATAAAAGTGTTTAATTAGATTCAAGCTAAAAGGGTCTTCCCTTTTGTTTGAATTCGGACTTGAATTTGGAGCTCAAATTTATATTTGTGGATTAATTGACCTTTCTAGAGACAAAATGATAAATAGAAAAATTTTAGTTTGCTTTAGGATTGACCTTATAATAATAATATGAGATGAGCATCGCCAAACCAAATATATAATTGTGGGGCCCTCATTAATCACTTAATTAAAATACTTAGAGATTCGGGACGGACCACTTAGCGAATTTCACGGCCTTCTCAAAAGATAACAATGTGTTAGTCTCTTTAGACGCGGTTTCAATAAAATTAAATTCCTAAACACGGGTGTGCATTTCATGCGACCCAAAGTTGTTATATGTAACACTAATATTGTTGATGATGCAAGTAATGACAAGCTGGCACCCGTTTTAAGGAAAATAGAAGAGATGTAAAATGAGAACGTGGCACTCCAAGACCAATGAAGTAGAACCAAGAGAGGGTTGACAAAATACCGGTCGCCCCAAAGTTGTTGCCAAAACGGGATGTTGGTCGATTCATCGAGCAACCATACAATGAAGAAGCGGCCTCGTACGCCATTCCAAAAACCTTTAAAATGCCAACTTACCTAAAGATACACGACGATACCAATCAAGAGGATCATATATCCACTACGTTATAGCCATAAAGGGTAACGATCTTTCAAACAAACAGGTATCGTCGGTGCTACTAAAAAGGTTTGACTAAACCCTAACAGGGGGAGACCTGACCTGGTATTCCTAACTACGAGCACGATCAATAGTGACGTTTAAAGAAATGCCAGACAAGTTTGTCACCGCCCATGCAAGAGCCAATATGGTATAAGCTAGATTAAATGACATATTTTCCATTAGGCAGATACACGGCGAGGGACTCAGGGATTTTTTAGCTCGATTCAACAGGTTAAGAATAAGCTTGCCCAATGTGTCAGAAGGAATGGCGGTAGCAGCCTTCTAGAATGGACTAAATATGAATGGGTCGAGAGTGACCGGAAAATTATTAAGGAGGATCATGAAATACCCTCCAACCACTTGGGAAGAAAACCACAAAGCATACTGCGGTGAATTAAGAGCCGACGAGAAAGACCTCAATGGCCTGATCCAACGGTTGACGTCAGTTCAAATCGAAGCAAGGAAAGATCGTTTCAACGACGGTTGAAGAGATCAGTCGGGAACCTGTCCCGGACGAGAAGGGCATTATCCCTACATCAGGACAGCTATCCCGCCTCCTCCGTGGAACACAGATGCTCCCTCTTTACATGCAGTCCCATATCAAAACGAAAAAAATATGCCTCCGCTCCTATCTGCTCACATTTTTTTTGTCTCTCCTTTATAAATAGTATATGCACTGGAGAAACTCAGTACCAAGATACAAAGGATGCAAAAGATGAAGTCCGACCCAAGCACTCAAAAATCGAAAGCTCTCCATGAATTCCACTAAGAAAGGGGTCATAAAATCAAAGATTTTATAGGACTGCGGCAGGAGGTACTAAGAATGATAAATTAGGGACACCTGAAAGAATTGCTAAGCAATCGAAGACGGGCTAATTTTGCTCGCGGACGTGAACAACCCCAGGGACCTCCATAACCTCCTCCTCTCGCTCAGACTATACAGATGATCATCGGCGCATGTAAAGTTCACCACCACACATAAACTCAAATGGTCGATCACTCATGAACGGTATGACCTCGAAAATAGTATCATCTTCGATAATTCGGATATCAATGGTTTGTCTTTCCATCACTATGATGATCTTGTTATCAATTTACATATTGCAGATATTAATGTAAAAAGAATAATGGTTGATGACGAGAGCGGCGCGTGTATCATCCATCCTTGAGTCCTCGTAAAAATGAGACTCGAAGATAAAAATAATGTGTTGTATAACACTAATAGATTTTAATAATACAGTCGAGCAGACTTCTAGAGAGATAATGTTACCCATCTTAGTGGGAGAAGACTCCTTGGAAATGACGTTTCACGTCATGGACCATGATACAGTCTACAACGCTATCATAGGGTGCCCGTGGATATATGTTATGCAAGTAGTCACATCCAGTCTCTATCAAGTAGGCAAGTTTCCTACTCTATGTGGAGTATTTAGCATCCGAGGAAAAAAATACACCACATGGGAATGCTATTGCATCACCCAAGACTGCACCCACACCCAACAGCTAAAAAGGGCAAGTGCGGGAGCCTAGTAATTAGCAATGTTGGGAATCAAGCTTAACATATGAACAGACGTTATCAAGGATCCTGACATCGTGGAAGAATCTGAGTTGACAATAGGGGATCTCGATCCCATCCTACTAGATGACAATGACAACATAAAAAAGGCTTATATCGGGCACAACCTCTCGGAACTAGGTAAGTTTTGTAAATTCTGAACTAACAATGCCGATCTGTTTTGCCTTCTCCCATGCATATATTCCAGGTATCCTGAAAGACATCGTCATGCACAAACTGAATATTGACCCCCTCTACCCGCTAGTAAGGCAAATAAGCATCGACCAGCTCATCGACGCAACAGCAGGACATGCGTTGCTAAGCTTCTTAGACGCCTACTCGGGTTACAAACAGATCCTCATGGAGGAAAAAGACCATGAGAAAACTACTTTCATCACTCACCAAGGAACGTACCGCTACAAGGTCATGTCATTCGGACTAAAGAATGCATGAGCGATGTATCAGAGATTGGTCACCAAGATGCTCAAAGACCAACTCGGCAAAATAATGGAAGTCTACATCGACGACATGCTGGTTAAGTCTAAAATAAAAGAAGTTCATATCGATCATCTGAAAGAAGACTTCGACATATTAAGCTAGTACGACATGAAACTAAACCCCCAAAAAGGTGCCTTTGGCGTAACTTCACGCAAGTTCCTCGGTTTCCTTGTATCGTAAAGAGGCATCGAGGTCAACCCAGATCAGATTAAGGCCATCAAAGGAATACCAAAAATGTTGACCAACAAAAAGTAGGTACAAAAACTGACCGGTCGGATTGCCGCCCTGTCAAGGTTCATCTCACAATCATCGGATGGGTGTCATAAGTTTTTCAATGTGCTAAAGAAAGAAAACGGGCTCCGGTGGAATTCAGAGTATGTCGATGCCCTGAGAAAACTTAAAACCTACTTGTCCTCACCACCGTTACTCGCCAAGGCGAAACTGAGCAAATACCTCCTTTTCTACCTAGCCATCTCCAAAGTCGCGGTAAGCATAATTTTGGTCCGTCAGAGCAAAGGTACGCAATCTCTAATTTACTATATCAGCAAAACTTTAGTTGATGCTGAGACGAGGTATCCCCACCTCGAAAAATTGGCTCTAACGTTGCTCGTGGCTTCACAAAAGCTTAGACCATATTTTCAGTGTCATCCCATAAAGGTGGTGACGACTTTCCCCCTCAGGAGCATCCTTCATAAACCCGAGTTGTAGGGTAGGTTGGTCAAATGGGCCATAGAATTAAGTGAAAATGATATAACATATCAATCGCAAACTACAATAAAATCACAAGTACTCGCCGACTTCGTCACTGACTTTAGTACGAAAATACTATCAGAAGTCAAACAAGAAGCGCTTCGCACCTCTTCGAGGTGACCCGGCCTTTGGGTCCTCTACACTGACCGCGCATCCAATACGTTGGGAGCTATATTGGGACTCGTACTCGAAGTCCCAATGGGAAAAGTGATTCGCCAATCCATACGATGCCTTGAAATGACTAACAATGAGGCTGAGTATGAGTCTATAATTGTAGGACGTAAATTGGCCCTCAAATATGGTGCACGATGAGGCATCCTTCACTATGACTCTCAACTCGTCGTAAATCAAGTTACTGCGACTTTCCAGATCAAGGAGCAGAGGCTACAGAAATACAAGACCGAAATCCACAAGTTACTACCAGAATTTGATGAATGCCGACTCGACCAAATACCACGAGAGCAAAATATCAAAGCAGACGGTCTCGCCAAGTTGGCAGCAGCAACTAAGAATACCACCAAGGAGAACAAGGTCAACCCCCTCCACTCATCAATAGACTAAGTCGAGGTACATTGTATAAATTTAACTTGGGACCGGCACAACCGTATTGTATCATATTTACAGGAGGGAACACTCTCAAGAGATAAAAAAGAAGCTAAGAAGCTTCGAATACAAGCAGCCAGGTATAGCCTAAAAAACCACAACCTTTACAAAAGGATGTTCGGTGGTCCCTTGGCCAAACTCCTTGGACCAAATCAAACAAGGCGTGTGCTCGAAGAGGTATACGAGGGCCACTACGATGCCCATACAGGTAATCGGGCCCTCGTCAGATATCTTATTCATGCAGGATACTACTGGCCCACTATGAAAAAAGAGGCCACAGACTACATCAAGAAATGTGAGCAATGCCAAAAATATGCCTCTATAATACACCAGGCAGGTGAACTCCTACATTTTGTCACTTCTCCATGGCCATACATAAAATGGGGGATGGATATTGTCGAACCCCTCCTAGCGGGGCAGGGTAAGATACGCTTCCTTTTGGTTTTAACTGATTACTTTTTCAAATAGGTGAAAGTAGGTGCATTCGCTCAACTACGTGAACAGGAAGTCATCGCGTTCATCTGGAAAAACATCATATGCCAATTCAGCATCCCCAAAGAAATCAGTTGCGATAACGGACCTTAGTTCACCGGGAAAAGGACGACTGAATTCTTCAAAACAAATGGCATATCAAGCAGATACTCTCCACACCATATCGGCAATGGCTAAGTAGAGTCCTCCAACAAGAACATATTAAATATATTAAAGAAAATGCTCAAGGACGCTAAAGTGCTATCACTGGAACTGCTACCAGAGGTATTGGGGGCCTACCACACAACGCCAAAGACCAGTACGGGTGAGACATCGTATTCATTAGTTTACGGTACCGACGCAGTCATACTCGTCGAGGTTGGTGAAACCAGCGTGACGTACTCCAATGAGAGAGGACCAAGAAACTACGAAAACATAATAGAAGACTTGGACAAGTTTGAAGAACGATGGGATATGGCTCATATAAGAATGATAGCCCAAAAATAACAAGCAAAAATGTATTATAACAAGAAGGCCAATGCACGACCACTCAGAGTCCAGGACTATGTCCTCAAAGCCAAAACACAGGCAACAAAAGACCCGGATGAAGGAAAATTGGGAACAAATTGAGACGCGCCATATAAAATCACAGCAGCAGCAAGCAAATGAGCATTCCAGTTGGAAACAATAGAAGGAAAACTACTACAAAACAACTGAAATGTCGCCTACCTCGAATATTTCCACTTCTAAGAAATGACGCCACCTAGGTTGTACTTTTTCCCCCACCCGGGTTTACTCATGGAGGTTTTTACGAGGCGATAAGGGAGACGTCTTGATGTTCAAAGTATAAATCATCACCTAGCCTACCGATAGAATCTCTAGGACAGGCAATGAATGGACTAGATACAAGGATATTACTCCATTGAATGTACGAAATCGATATTTATCTCTAACACATGAATGAAATTACTCCAATGAATGTACGAAATCAACACGTATCTCCAATGTATTAACAAAACAGGCACACAAAACACCCAATGGCTAATGCCATAGCCACGAAAGAAGTTCAACTTCACTCGAACCACGACGGGTTAATATTTCGACACTAAGTCAAAATAATACCCTATGGCTAAGTCCATCGCCATGAAAGAGTTCGACTTCACTCGAACCACGACGGGTTAACATTTCGACACTAAGCCGAAATAACACAGCATAGCTAAGGCCGTCACCATGAAAGAGTTTGACACTACTCGAATCACAACGGGTTAACATTTCGACACTAAGTTAAAACTACACCCCGTGGCTATGGCCAACACCATGAAAGAGTTCAACTTCACTCAAACCACAATGGGTTAACATTTTGACACTAAGTCGAAACAACACTATATGGATAAGTCTATCGCCATGAAAGAGTTCAACTTCACTCGGACCATGATGGGTTAACACTTTGACACTGAGTCAAAACAGCACCCTATGACTAAGGCCATCGCCATGAAAGAGTTCGGCTTCACTCGAACCACGATGAGTTAAAATTTTGACATTAAGTCGACATAACATCCCAACATCTAAGGACATCATCAAAGAAAATAGTTCGATAGTGTAAACTATGATGGGATACTACTTCAGCACTTGTTCGAAAGTAACATCCCAATGGCTAAGTCCATCGTCAAAGGAAAGAGTTCGACATTGGTAAAAATGCGATACTACTTCGGTATAAGCTTGAAAGTAACATCCCTACGATCAAAGTTGTTGCTAACAAAAAAAGTTCAAATTAAACTCACAACACAATGGGGTTAACATTTCAATAAAGATACGGAATAACATGACCGCGGCAAATATTATCGTTGAATAAACCAAAAAAAGGAAACAATCTAGAGGTAGACGACAAAAATAATTTTCATTACAACAAATATATTAGTGCTTGTTTTTACAACGTGCTCAAAGATGCCCTCACAAAAATGGTGAAGCAAAAGTAAATACAACCGAAGACTATACCACATCATTCCTTATGGAATACACCTCATCGTAACAAGAATCAGAGGTAAGTTTGTTCGCTCAATTGGTGACTCCCACAGTTGAGACAGGGAGAAGCTCATCAGTGATTGCTAAAGCCGGTGGATCGAGCATCCTGTTGGTGGTTGCAGCGGAAAGAGGAGGAGAGGCCGTAGGAGAAGGGTCTGGGTCTGAATCGGATTTGGACCCTGAGGATGTCCGCATGTTCTGAGACGGCTTTACAAGCGCGATCATTCGCACGGAGGGGAGGTCACGCCTTATTGAGGTTCCTACATATTCAAATTTGCTCCTCCAAGGCTCGAGTTTGGTGTCTCAGTTTAGGATGCTGTGCTTGGAGACAGAGAATGAGTCACTGAGGGACGTCACGAACATCGGGTTGATGAACGAGGTGGCCGTGATGGGCTTGAGGGTATGTATTCGTATATCATTTTATCCATTCTTTGCCTTGTTTTATTTTACCCTTTAATCGTTGTCTTCGTTTCGCATGCCTACTTGATGGAGATGGAGAGCATCCGCCAAGAAAACATTCGCTCGACGGTGTTTTTGTGGGTGTTTGAGAAGTATCGCCGCTACCGGGATAGGTACAGGGAGATACGTGTGCACTTGTGGAACGATCTCCGTAGACGAGCTCTGGTCGAGTAATTGGCGAGGCGTGAGCTTCAGGCGCAACAAACATTTGGTCAGGTGAGCGCCCTTGAAGAGCAGCTCCATCAAAAGGACGAGGAGCTTGAAGCCGGTAGGAGGGCCACAGTCGAGTGCGAGCGTCGATGCCTGGCCAAGGTAATGGAGGTTGTATCAGCGTGGAATGATAAGGTAGTTTTACTAGAGGGAGAGATTGTGGCCTTGAGCGCTAGCTGGACGATGCCTCGACAAGGGCTGAGGTGTTACAATGGGCCATCCGTGCGGGCGAGTCCTAGTAGTCGCTAGTAAAGGCTGATGCCGCCTTCAGGGAGGCGAGCCTCGAGGGGCGGATAGGTAGCTTGAGCGGGGCGTTAAGACTGTGGCAAAGCGGGTTGCAACCCTAGAGTTCGGGAATAGGCTGCTTCCTCTGGCCATGCTCGTGAGCTTTGGGTTTATGTCGAGGCCCAGCAAGATATATACAAAAATCTGCGGGAAGCCGGCATCCTGACTAAAGCTACTTTCGAGGGGGCATGGCAAAAGGCTCGGGAGGCCCGTATGGACTGTGGTTTTGATGCAGCAACGCCAAGGGCTGATGATGGCGCAGATGGGAGCGCCGATAGTGCCAAGTAAAAAGAAGTGTTCTTTCCTTTTCTTAATGCCATTTAGCATTTGTTGTTGTTTTCTTTCTCTTTTTTTTATTGACCGACTTTGGCCGGGTGTAAGCGGGGATGACCCGCAATTATTTTTATGAATAAAAGAAATCTTCCTTCTATTTTTTGCCTTGTGTCTATTTTGCACCTCCCATTTTTTAGGTTTTTCTTCGCATGAATTTGAAGCAGTGATATGCCTTTGAGTTTGACTTCGGTAGCCATGTCAGTTTTTTATTGTTGGCGACTTTTCTTTTTCGACTCGGGGTGATCGAGTAAGAACCGTTGCTTGGCGGTGGTGGTGCTTAGCCTTAGTCCCAGTTCGGGCACGGTCGGGCTATTGGCCGTGATGATAAAAATGCGGCCTTGTAGTTTGGTCGGGGCTGAACTTTATGTGTCTCTAATTTTAGCTCGAGTTGGGCATACTTACTTGGACAGCAAGGGTGCTTCACCCGTGCCTTGATTCGTTGGAGATTGAGTTCTGCTGAGTTTATTGATGAAGGAGCCCCGTCCGAGTCCTGGTTCAGCCATGGTTAGAACTCGTTAAATTTGAGGGCGAAAGCATTTGAACTTATCATTCGAGCGAGGTCGAGCTCGTGAATTTGATGGCGAAAGAGCATAGCTTGAGTCCTAGTTTAGCTATTGTTGGACTTTGCCAATTTGGAAGATGAAGGTGCATGGCCTGAGTCTTGGTTTGACCGTAGTCGAACCTATTGGTGAAGGCGCATCCGAGTCTTGGTTCAACCGTAGTTGAATTTATTAGAGAAGGCGTATATCCTGTGTCTTGGTTCAACCGTGGTTGAATTTGTTGTTGAAGGTGCATAGCCAGAGTCTTGGTTCGACCGTTGTCGAACTTATTGGCGAAGGTGCGTAGCCTGAGTCCCAGTTTAGCTGTTGTTGAACTTTGTCAAATTTGAAGGTGAAGGTGCATAGCGTGAGTTCCAGCTCACCCATTGTTGAACTTTGTCAATTTTTGGAGGCGAAGGCGCATAGCCTGGGTCACAGTTCAACCATTGTTGAACTTTGTCAACTTTGAAGGCAAAGGCGCATAGCCGACGTCTTAGTTTCACACCTCCTTTTTACCGCACCCGCGTGAGCGCAAGGGAGTTTTTCCAATTAAAGGACAATCGAAACGGGATCAATTTATTTAATTCAGAGTCGCCACTTGGAAAAATAATGGTGTCCCAAGTCACCGGTTTGATCCCGAACCGAGGAAATTTATGACTCTATAATATAGTCTGCGAAACTAGAAACCTGGATAAGGAATTCTGTTAACCCGGGAGAAGGTGTTAGGCACTTCCGGATTCCGTGGTTTTAGCACGGTCGCTCAACTGCAATTCTTGTTTCTATCTGATTTCTTTATATATGTTATTTGTGTGCTCTTATATTCCGCTTTTAATTCTTAGAAGAATTGCGACGTCACGAAAACACATTTCGAGCCGCACCGCAACCAGTACGCCTGCGACTTTAATGTATTTCAGTTTCGCCGGGAGTAGGATTTGGGCCACATAAATGCGCACCCGTATTTAGGAATGTATTTTTTATTAAAGTCGTGCCTAAAGAATCTATCGTGTTTTTAACTTTTGGAAAGATCGCGAAATTCTCTAAACGGTCCTTCCGAGTCTAAAATGTTTTATAATAATTAATCAAGGGCACCGTACATTTATTTTCTAACGAGGCTCATCTCATTATTTTATTTAATGTCATTCCTAGTTAGGCTTTACAAAACTAGCAACGTTAACCCCTTTAAAACACACATTTCTAATTCAAGTTTTAACAAAGGCGTCTAGTTATCATTATTATATTACCGGTAAGTTTTAATGTTACAACAAATCACAATCTACTTTTGTATGAAACAACTCTTTCTTATATTTTTATCCTACGGCACACTTCAAATGTTAAAAGTATTAGATTATATTTCCAATTTTAATCACATGTTTAGCCTATATTACTTATATGAATTACTACAAGATGCTAGACATCATATGTTATTAGTTTTAGGAGAATTATATCAAATACCGGATTCATAACTATATCAAATACTATATTACTTATATGAATTACTACAAGATGCTAGACATCATATGCTATTAGTTTTAGGAGAATTATATCAAATACCAGATTCAGAAGCTATCCGATAAATATACCAAATTCTAGATTCATAACAATCATCTGCTTACTCCTCTAATTAACAGTTCAAACTAAAATAAATGCAAACCCCAAATCTGTACACAAACACAACATAGAGACAAAACCAAAGTTAACTTGTATTTTACTAGCTTCAACTTCCCTTATACTGTAAGCATATTATTTCAATATATCTAAACTTAAAAAATGACATCAATTAAATCCATACAGCCTAATTAACAGTCCATATTAATAACAAATAAACTTCCAAAGAGATTTCAAATATTCAATTTATACTAATTATACAACAATAGCAAAACAGGAACTGAAATATAGAGTAAACGATAGAGTCCACATCAAACTTGAACTTTGACTTTCATATCATATTTTTTGCATCAATTTTCCAACTTAGAGATGTTAGAAGAAGTACCTGGTATATAAAACCAAAAAAGGAGAGGAAAGTCAGTATGCAGCAGCAGCAGTAACAAACCTCAACAGCAGGAAAACAACCAGTAAAACCAGTCCAAACCAAGCAACGATGCAGAGAATCTCAATAAAAATGATAACCCAAAGGCCAGCAATTAGAACCAACAACATGAACCATCCAGCAAGTATTTGTACACCAAAATTCAAGCCACAAAATAATGGATCCCCAAATTGCTTCAGAAGTTCAAGACCTCAAGAGATGATAAGAAAACTTCAGTGCAACAGTCTCTCTCAAGTCTATCCGTCTGTTTTAATCTCTACAGGCTCTTCCTCTTACTGTTTTCCTTACTCACAGGCTTACCCAATCCCTTAAACTACCCCAATGTATTCTATGCACTCTACTGTGTGTTTTATTTTTCGAACAGTGTTCTGCCTCCAAGCTGTGTGTGTATGAAAACTCTGTGTATCAAATATTTCAAACTGCTCTCTCAGAGTCTCTCTATGTATATCCAAATTCCCAACTGGCCAGCCTATCTTCAGAATTGTTTTACCCTCTGGCCAGCCCATACCCTGCTCTGTTTTACCACTTAAACTTGTCTAAGCATGGGGTTTTTTATATTAAAATGATAAGTGCAGGCCTGGTGGGATGCTCTGCTGTAACAGCAGGTTCCATTAGTTTAACTCATGGGCAGGGCAGTTTTAAATCCTAAGCAATGCAAATTCTGTTAATTTCTACTTTAAAACTAGCAAACTCCAGATTCTAATCCAACTGCAGTCCTAATGTGCTCTAACACTTCATTGGTTACACCCTTCGACCTTAACTAACAGCAACTATATCCAATTCAATCTTAATTACACAAACAGTTCAAAAGAAGGGACCTCTCGATTCAACAGTGATTTGTAGTGTCAAATTCTGCCCTAAAATGTTAATAAACAAGCTCATGAAACTAATCGACAATGCCAATCGTCAAAACAATGACTTCAAAACAAAAAATCTCGGCAAAACAAACAAATTGCGGAACTAACTACTCGACGACATTAATCGAGACGAATCTACAACATTCAAACAACAATCAGAAACAACAAATTGACCAAATAAAAGGTCTTTGGTAGAAGAATAGAAAAAATAGAAAATTTAAAAAGAATATCCGAGAAATCAACAATGAATGAAACTACAAGAACGATTAAACTAAACTAACGAGTATGAATAAACGAGAACCGTAAGGGAGAAGAAATACCTCAATTTTCAAGCTAAATCTTAACTCGTCCGGTTGTCAATTTGGCTCGAACTTGTGAGGTCCAAACGGACTTTAATCAAGTGTTCTTGACTAAGAACACCTGACTAAAGTCGATTGAGACCTCAAATTCTTTGCGTTCTTCTAGGGCTCGTTCAATCGAGTTGAAATTCGACGAGTTTTGCTACGATTCGAGCAAAACTATCACGGGATTTGGGGTTAAGGTAGCATGTTGGTTCATGGGTGTCGATTTAGGGTTAGTTGGGGTCGGTTCAAGCTCGACTTGAATCTTCAAAATGAAGATTCGAGAAGATGAAGACGGATTCGAGTTAAGCCAGTACAGGATTTGGGTTCAGGGTGTTAAGGTGGCTTCGTGGTGTTATTTTGGTGACCGGTGGCGTTGTTGCCGCCGGGTTTCCGTCGATGGGGTGCAAGGGCGGCGCTAGGGTTTTACTTCGCCTCTGATGAGAGACGATGAATAGGGGTGTGGGATATGAGGCTGATTAACGGGTTTGGGGGGTATTTTGTATACTTAAAAATAGGCATTTAATCAGAGCCGTTGGATTACAACATCCAACGGCCAAGATGTCGTTTTGGATATAATGGACTGGGTCACGGGTCAAGGCTGGGGGTGTGGGTCATGGCATTGGGCATTTGTTTTGGGCTTGGCTCTCTCCTAATTAACTGGGCCCAATTCCGATTTCATCTTCTCTTGTTTGATTTTGTTTTTCTTTATCTCTTTAATTTCAAATTTAGTAAAACAAAATTTCTAATTACACTACAAAATCAATTAGATTATAAGAAATACTAATTAAGTTATACTAACAATTAACATACTCGATTTAAACATCAATTAAGTATAGATCACACAATTGAGATATTAAATACAAACAATACATATTTTTGTGACTTTCCATTTTTGTCAAATAATTTTGATTACTTTCAATTGTAGATTAACTCCTAAGAATGCTAACACAACATATTTTTGTATTTTAAACAAACAAACACGCTTAGACAAATACAAACAATTATCCAAAAATGTCACGAAAAACCTAAAAAGAGTACACAACGAAAAGATTATTTTATTTTGAATTTTTGGGAGTAATTTTCATGTAGGGCAAAAATCACGTGCTCACAGCTGCCCCTCTTTGCGCGGAAACATGAAGAGTTTTCGTGCAAAGATAGTGAGCGGATATGAGCGATTTTTGCCCGTTCAAGCACTCCGTATGAAGCATTTTGGAAAAGTTTGACCGAACCTTTGCTTCGAAGGCCTCCTACATATCCTGGGCTGAACAGGAATCAGGTCAATGTAGTTCGGGAAGTTTTGGTAGCTGGGACTACCATGACTGATGTGATCTTGCTGTTAATGTTGTTGCTGCCGATGCTACTGCTTAACTGATCTCCTTATTACACCGTGCTAAACAAAAATAAGAAGCCAGACTAAGTTACAATGTTGCAAATTCTTATTCATTATTTCCACTTGATCTTGTCATGTTTATTGCCATCTTGCGGGCTCTGATGTTTCTTCACATGCTTCTTCTCTTCTAACAATTGTTATCTCGGCCTATCTTGATTGCCGAACTCCGATCATTGGTCGCTTCTTTGTGATCTTCGAACTATTCTCCTTCGAAGTCTGAACCTGTCTTTTCGATCCTTGTTGCCTTCCTTTTGATTGGATTTGGATTCACGCTGGGGATTTCCGTTGCACTCAAACGCTTTCCTCAACCGAATTCAAAAATAAATCGCCACTCCATTCTTCAGGCGGGCTCCCTGACTTCCACTACAACTTCAAAGTAAATCGCCCCTCCATTCTTCAGGCGGGCCTCCTGACTTCAACTACAACTTCAAAATAAAATCGCCACTCCATTCTTCAGGCGGGCTCCCTGATTTCAACTATAACTTCAAAATAAAATCGCCACTCCATTCTTCAGGCGGGCTCCCTGACTTCAACTACAACTTCGAAAGTAAATTGCCACCCCATTCTTCAGGCGGGCTCCTGACTTCAACATCTTTTGAAAATAAATCGCCATTCCTCTCTTCAGGCGGGCTCCTGACTTTAATCATTAACTCTGAAAATTAAGCGCCATTCCTCTCTTCAGGCGGGCTCCTGACTTCAACAACAACTCTGAAAATTAAACGCCATTCATCTCTTCATGTACCATTTTATTCTTGCTGCATCGACTCTTGAGTCATCATTTCTCCTAAATCACCTTGTTTCGTAACTGCTTTCCTCCTGGGTCGTGTTGCTTTCCCTCCTGACTGCTGGGGATATCTTTAGAACTGTTTACTTGCCTGCTGAGGATAATGATGCTGGAAAAATTTTCCTTCATCCCCTCATTTCCTTTGGCTCATGCGCTTGAATTTGCGCTGGGATCTCTTGTTGTAACCCTCTGCTTTATGGTGGGTTACTGGTTTCAAGACCTGCAATGTAAAGACCGAAGACTTGCCTTTTGTTATACAGGTAGGCGCCTGCTTTTAGTAGCAATTTTTGAATTTATAATGCATGTTGGCAATAATTTACAAAATATGCAAAGGACAATGTAAAAAAAACGTAAAATATCCTATTCGAGGGTGGATAGTCCCATCGTATTCTATTCGAGGGCGAACACTCCCATTGTATTCTATTCGAGGGCGAATACTCCCATTGTATCCTATTCGAGGGCGAATACTCCCATTGTATCCTATTCGAGGGCGGATAGTCCCATTGTATCCTATTCTAGGGCGAATACTCCTATTGTATTCTATTCGAGGGCGAATACTCCCATTGTATTCTATTCGAGGGCGAATACTCCCATCGTATCCTATTCGAGGGCGAATACTCCCATTGTATCCTATTCGAGGGCGAATACTCCCATTGTATCCTATTCGAGGGCGAATACTCCCATTGTATCCTATTCGAGGGCGAATACTCCCATTGTATCCTATTCGAGGGCGAATACTCCCATTGTAGCCTATTCGAGGGCGAATACTCCCATTGTATCCTATTCGAGGGCGAATACTCCCATTGTATCCTATTCGAGGGCGGATAGTCCCATTGTATCCTATTCGAGGGCGAATACTCCCATTGTATTCTATTCGAGGGCGAATACTCCCATTGTATCCTATTCGAGGGCGAATACTCCCATTGTATCCTATTCGAGGGCGAATACTCCCATTGTATCCTATTCGAGGGCGAATACTCCCATTGTATCCTATTCGAGGGCGAATACTCCCATCGTATCCTATTCGAGGGCGAATACTCCCATTGTATCCTATTCGAGGGCGAATACTCCCATGATATCAATGTATGAAAGTGAACAAACCTGAGACGTCCTGTTCGAAGGTGGACAAACCTGAAACATCCTATTTGAAGGTGGACAAACCTGACATGTCATCTTGAATTGCCTTCCTCGTTTCTCCGAGAAAATTTTTCAACAACGGCAGAAAATTTTCTGCCCCAGTATTGGTGTTCTTCCTTGTGGCATGACTTTCTGCTATCAATAGCACTTTCTTTCCCTATTTCAAATCAAAGGAAATTTGTTAGTTCAAAACATTGTGAGCGGTTGTGCCGCTCCTGTGTGGTGGTTTTTCCTGTTCTTCTTTCCCTCGCTCGGGGTTCCCAAAACTTGTTGGGGAATGCTTTCATTTGCTGGAGATGATATTCCTGCTAGGGATGGATTTTTCCATTTATCCCTTCTCCATTCTGTGCTTCTCAACTTGCTGGGGGTTATTTTGTTGAAGATGGGCTTTCCTTTCTTCCTTTACCACTCTGTGTTGTCCGACCACCTCGGAACTTGCTGTAGATAGCATTGATGGGGATACTGATCTCCTCAAAATTGGTGTTTCATTCTTCTTGAAGGCTGTTGAGGATGACACTGGTTCGAAGACCATTTCTCTTAAGACTTTCCTTCTTCCCCAAGTGGGTATTGACTTCCAGAAAATTTTCAAACTGAAAAGAAAATTTTCTGCCCAGTTTAATAATCTTCTTCGCACCCTACTTCTCTGCCGTCAATGGCATTTCCTTGCTTTGCATAATAATTGGAAAGTTGGTGGCAAGTTTTGAAGTCATTTCTCACTTGTTCTGACTAGACAGACTTTGATGGGGAATTTTGATAAAAATGAGAAAGATAAAAAGAAACAAAATAGAAGACAAAGGAAAAAATGACTCTCTAACAAGAAATAACTATAAAAACTTATCAAACGCGAATACCAACTCTACTAGTCATGACATGCACATATGGCCTATCCTCCGTCGTTAATCGCCTTTCACAATTTCCATCTGATTATCACCTTTCTGATTATCACCTTTATTCGACTTGTAGTGCCCGAAGGGTTTTCACTTTCAAGCCTCTCTCATTTTGATTTTCTCTCAGCTTTCGTCGTCTTATGGTGCCCGTGAAGGTTTTCACCGGTAAGATTCTCTCATTTGTATCACTTTTAGCTGGGGATTGGGGTGTCACTGCCAAGACTCTCTCGTATTTCCTTTCTGTTAGGACTCAGAGTCTTTTCTGCTGAGAATCAGAGTGTTATATTCTGATAGGATTCTCTCACTCACCAGACGTGGCATATTTTGAAGACTGATCAGAAGGTCTTTTTGGACCGTAATGTGGAATTTGGATGGGGTTAGAAAGAAAGGGTATTGAAGGCTAAAAACAAAATCAATTTTGGGTTCAAAATTTACATCCTTCGGACCTAAATTTATTTATAATCAACACAATTTTCTTTGCCCCAGTTTCTTACTTGGTGATTTTTTATTTCTTTATTTACATTATGACCGAGCTGTGAAGCGCCTACGTATCCTCTTTAAGGAATCAGGTCAAACGTAGTTCCCAATTCCTCTTTTTCAAATTTCTTTTTTCACACATTTTTTCTTTTTCTTTTCTTTTCTTTATCTCCTTTTGTTGTTTTCTTTTCTTCCCTTTTTTTTCTCTTGTCTTTCAAACCTGTGTTTCTAGTCTTTGCAACTAATTCCGAAGGAGGGGTATGAAAGAATTTAAAGTAAGGCTCAAAGGGTTGACGATGGATAAAGTGTTTGGATAGTCGAACAAAATGCCTTCGTCATTCCAATCTTCAAAACATGCCAAGCGTAAACAACACAATTCACGACATCTTGTGTTTGTGCCCTGATTGATAACCATATCGTCCATTCGCCTTTTCATATGTCATTTTAAAGTATTGCTGGATGACACTTTCATTTCAGTATCACGAGCGAACCCCGTCTTAGCATAGCTAATTTTCCTTTAAGGGTTTCTTCATGTTTTACCTGCCCCAGTCTCACATGATTCGGGCTCCAAATAATCTCAAATCATTTTTATTTCTTTCTAAAATGACCTGATTATCTTCGAATTGCTTTATGATTAACCCTTAATATTAGGCCAAAATTATGTGCGATGCCATGTCATTAGAGTCGGCGTTCGAACAAATGACAAACTTAAAGATAGAAGAACTAAACAAAAGATGACTGGGTAATAAAAGACCGAAAGTTTCATAAAACTAAACGGCGAAATGATTCAAATACAAATAAGCAAACAAAAATACAAAACTAAAACGAAACTTGAAACGACTAAGCAAACTGTAATGACCAAAATGGAAAGATAAGAGGGTTTCACTTCAAAACAAGATCTGGGTCACAACCCCGAAAACAACTCGGACAAAAGAAATGACAACAACACAAACCACCGAAACTCCTCCCGATTACCAAGCATGACTTCTTATATGTTGGGTCTAAGGGTGAGCTGGCAATGGGTTCTGATTAATGTTGGGTGCCTCTGGTGTCTGGTGTCAATAAGATTTTGCACTGCATGTTTCAGTTTCCAACATTTCTCGGTATCATGTCTGAGAGCCCCTGAACAATACTCACAGCTTACCGAGCGATCCACATTTGGGGGTAGGGGATTTGGCAATCTTGTCTCAATAGGAATCAACAAACCTATCTGCTTCAATTTGTGGAACAGAGCAGTATAAGTTTCTCCCAACTCAGTGAAGGTTCTTTGTGCCTTTTCCTTTCTGAAGGCATGATTCCCTCGGAAACCTGGTCCTGGAGGGTTATTGTAGGCCCTTGGTGGTGGATATGTGTTTCGGGGAGGGTGATTAGGGTGATTTGGGTGGTAAGGTCTGGCTTGGTAATGAGGTGAAGGACTTTTCGATCTGGACCAAGTACCCTCCTCTACAGTTGCAACTTCTTCTCTTCTCTTCTTCCCGAATGCAAGCCCTGTGCTATTCTGAATAGCTTGAGTCGTTGCTTTCAACGCGGAATAGCTCAATATCTTATTGGACTTAAGTCCCTCTTCTATCATTCCACCCATTTTGACCACCTCATTGAAAGATTTACCAACCGATGTCACCAGGTGACTAAAGTAAGTTGGCTCCAGTGTCTGCAAGAAGTAATCCACCATCTCGTTCTCTCTCATCGGGGGATCTACCCTTGCTGCCTGTTCCCTCCAGCGGAACCCAAATTCTCTGAAGCTTTCAGCGGGTTTCTTCTCTAGCTTTAGCAATGATAAGCGATCAGGGATTATTTCAAGATTATATTGAAACTGGCCGATGAATGCTTGGGCCAGGTCATCCCATGTAAACCATCTGCTGGGATCCTGCCTGGTGTACCACTCTAGTGCAGACCCTCCCAAGCTCTGACCGAAGTAAGCTATCAAAATTTCATCTCGCCCTCCGGCTCCTCGCATTTTGCTGCAGAAACCTCGGAGATGGGCTACTGGGTCACCATGCCTCTCGTATAGATCAAACTTGGGCATTTTGAACCCAGCGGGCAACTGGACATCTGGAAATGGGCACAGATCTTTGTAAGCAACGCTGACTTGGTTGCCTAAACCATGCATATTCCTGAAGGATTGCTCCAAGCTTTTGACTTTCCGAATAACTTCCTCATGCTCCAAACTTTTGAAGTGCTTTTCCGGTTCTGTCGGGTTATCCCAGTGAGGGGTGTGTCAATACGGTTCAGGAGCCTTAAAGGTAGGCTCAGGATCATAACAATAATTGTCATGTATTTGAAAAAGCGGTTCACCGGACGACTTCTGTAAAGTAGCAGGTGGGGGTGCCACGAAAACAGGGGTGACCGGAGGAGGAGTATTTTGTCTAGCTGGTGGAACCTGGGATGTATAAGGGTTTTCCCCTTGATAATATGGATTGATTGGTGCACTTGTCGAGGGATCAATAGGCGGACGCTCTGGAGCTGATGTAAGAGTAGGAAGGTTTGGTGGTGACTGTCCCCTAGCCCAGGCTAGGCGCATCTCTGTTATTTGTTGTCTTAACCGGTCCACCTCATCTTTCATTATCTGTATCTCTGTTTTCTCTCCATCGATACTTTTGCCGGAACTAGACATGCTTGCTAGAATTGCGGGGGGGGTGATTAGGGTGATTTGGGTGGTAGGGTCTGGCTTGGTAATGAGGTGAAGGACCTTTCGATCTGGACCAAATACCCTCTTCTACCGTTGCAACTTCTTCTCTTCTCTTCTTCCCGAATGCAAGCCCTGTGCCATTCTGAATAGCTTGAGTCGTTGCTTTCAACGCGGAATAGCTCAATATCTTATTGGACTTAAGTCCCTCTTCTATCATTCCACCCATTTTGACCACCTCATTGAAAGATTTACCAACTGATGTCACCAGGTGACTAAAGTAGGTTGGCTCCAGTGTCTGCAAGAAATAATCCACCATCTCGTTCTCTCTCATCGGGGGATATACCCTTGGTGCTTGTTCCCTCCAGCGGAACCCAAATTCTCTAAAGCTTTCGGCGGGTTTCTTCTCTAACTTTAGCAATGATAAGTGATCAGGGATTATTTCAAGATTATATTGAAATTGGCCGATGAATGCTTGGGCCAGGTCATCCCATGTAAACCATCTGCTGGGATCCTGCCTGGTGTACCACTCTAGTGCAGACCCTCCCAAGCTCTAACAGAAGTAAGCTATCAGAATTTCATCTCGCCCTCCGGCTCCTCGCATTTTGCTACAAAAACCTCGAAGATGGGCTACTGGGTCACCATGCCCCTCGTATAGGTCAAACTTGGGCATTTTGAACCCGGCTGGCAACTAGACATCTGGAAATGGGCACAGATCTTTGTAAGCAACGCTGACTTGGTTGCCTAAACCATGCATATTCCTGAAGGATTGCTCCAGGCTTTTGACTTTCCGAATAACTTCCTCATGCTCCAAACTTTTGAAGTGCTTTTCCGGTTCTGCCGGGTTATCCCAGTGAGGGGTGTGTGGATGCGGTTCAGGAGCCTTAAAGGTAGGTTCAGGATCATAACAATGATTGTCATGTATTTGAAAAAGCGGTTCAACGGACGACTTCTGTAAAGTAGCAGGTGGAGGTGCCACGAAAACAGGGGTGACCGGAGGAGGAGTATTTTGTCTAGCTGGTGGAACCTGGGATGTATAAGGGTTTTCCCCTTGATAATATGGATAGATTGGTGCACTTGTCGAGGGGTCAATAGGCGGACGCTCTGGAGCTGGTGTAAGAGTAGGAAGGTTTGGTGATGACTGTCCCCTAGCCCAGGCTAGGTGCATCTCTGTTATTTGCTGTCTCAACCGGTCCACCTCATCTTTCATGATCTGTATCTCTGTTTTCTCTCCATCGATACTTTTGCCGGAACTAGACATGCTTGCTAGAATTGGACCTTTTGATCTAGTATGGTAATGGTGATATGCCAGTATATTCTGTCAAGTCAACCGCTAAATTTTCTGAAATGCAACAAACTTGTAAGCTCACGGAGTTTAACAGATATGTTATCACACATTGGATGTAATGCACCTAGTCAGTTAACCATATATGTATTCGCTACATGCATCATTCCAGCTTTTCCTTTTCCATTATCCTTGAAAACCTCTCTTGTTATTAACTTCCATTTTTTTTCTTTTTTTTTTATATATATACATATACAGTTTTGGTCGAATCTTATGGAGATTGCCTATGTATCATGACCCCACATGAATCAGACCGAGCGTAGTTCTTGCAAATTAATGCAAGAAAAATAAAGAGATATTTATTTGATTTTATTTTTTTTTTTATTTTTCTTTGAAGGAAAATTATAGAAGCCGACTCCAACTACAAACTTGTGTAGGAGATTTCTACAAGAATAAGAAAATTTTTGGTGTCAATTATGACTATTTCTACAAAATTGGCCACATAATGGCTTAATTGACAAAATGACTATTTTTGCAAAATTTATTTAAGAAAGATAAACTTGAAAATTTTTCATCCTGTGGCTCATGGGGGCATCGTTCGGCATTGCCATAAACCAACACAAGACTGAGAAGTTTTTAATATCAATTGACTATTTTTTACAAAATTGGCCATATAATGGCTTAATTGACAAAATGACTATTTTTTGCAAAATTTAATTAAAAAAAAGATAAACTTGAAATTTTTTTTTATCCCGTGGCTCATGGGGCATCGTTCGGCATCACCATAAACCAACGCAAAACTATATTTTTCATAAAATGGCCATGTAATGGCTTATTTAGACAAAGTGGCTATTTTGCAAAATTTTATTTAAGAAGATGCAAATTCAAAATTGTTATCCTGGGGCCTATGGGGCATCGTTCAGCACCGACACAGGCCAACACAAGACTGAGGAAGTTAAAATACAAAAATGTGGCTATTTCAGCAAAATTTCGGCCATGTAATGGCTTGTTTGATAAAGTAGTCATTTTTGTAAAGTTGAGTGATGACTCAAAAATTTAATTTTTGCAGATACAACCTTTCGACATTTCCGCGAGGGAATATTTCAAGGATGTGTCCAAAATTATTTAAAATGATTCAAAGTGGCTATTCTTGCAAAAACGGCCTTCCAGCGTCCTTTTGAAGGACATTCGGTTTGTTTTAAACAAGAATAGCATCACCCGATTTATTTATAACAAAATCAAAAATTTGACATTTTTGGTTATTTTTGCAAAAGGGGTGTGAACCCGGACTTGATCTTGCGGCTATGGTCTTGCAACATTTCCACAAGGAATATTTCAAGGTTGTGGCTGCAAATTATTAAAAATGATTCAAAGTGGCTATTTTTGCAAAAACAGCCTTCCGGCGTCCTTTTAGAACATTCGGCTATTTGCAAAAATAGCGTTACTTTGATTTTGTTGAAAACTAAAAACACACATTTTTTTAGGGGTTTAACCAATCATCATAATAATACATGATAAATAAATGCAACATATAATATGCTCGGTCTTTGATTACTCGGTCACCTGTCCTAGACGGACCAACCCCTGCGTTGAGTCCCCTAAGTCAAATGCAACGTGATGCAAATAAGCGTTTCCTACTAGGGATCCGGCACGAAGTCATGTTATTCTAAGCTCAGAACCTCGGTATGTGATCTAGACTGTGTACCCAAGCGTACAACTTGGCCGAGTAAGGAGCTCTTCCGGAACCGACGGTCAACCGGCTTAGAAACTTTCCAAGCCTCTTTATTATTTCTGGTATGACACTACCGAATAGTGAGTCTCAACCAAGGAGTACATCCCCATAGTGAGAAGAGATGGTTTCATACGCTTATATATACAACAAGACAATATCAAAGCAGTAAACATATAGCAGCTTGTATATACAAGCAACTAGTATCAAAGCGTAGACATATAGCACATATAATAAAATCGATATAGACAAAAACAACAATTTAATCGAGCTCGAACTCTTAAACCCTCTGAACCGAAGTTCTGGGTACCAATCCCTAGCCGAGTCGCCAGAGCCGTCACACCTCCTTTTACCGCACCCGCGTGAGCGCAAGTGGAGTTTTTCCACCAAAGGACAATCGAAACGGGATCAATTTATTTAATTTAGAGTCGCCACTTGGAAAAATAATGGTGTCTCAAGTCACCTGTTTGATCCCGAACCGAGGAAATTTATGACTCTATAATATAGATCGCGAAACTAGAAACCTGGATAAGAATTCTGTTAACCTGGAGTAGGTATTAGGCACTCCTGATTCCGTGGTTTTAGCACGCGGTCGCTTAACCGCAATTTTTGTTTCTATCCGGTTTCTTTATATATTTTTATTTGTGTGCTCTTATACCCCGCTTTAATTCTTAGATGAATTGCGACGTCACGAAAACACATTTCGAGCCGCACCGTAACCAGTACGCCTGCGGCTTTAATGTATTTCAGTTTCGCCGGGAGTAGGATTTGGGCCACATAAATGCGCACCCGTATTTAGGAATGTATTTTTTATTAAAGTCGTGCCTAAAGAATCTATCGTGTTTTTAACTTTTGGAAAGATCGCGAAATTCTCTCAACGGTCCTTCCGAGTCTAAAATTTTTTATAATAATTAATCAAGGACACCGTACATTTATTCTCTAACGAGGCTCATCTCATTATTTTATTTAATGTCATTCCCAGTTAGGCTTTACAATACTAGCAACGTTGACCCCTTTAAAACACACATTTCTAATTCAAGTTTTAACAAAGGCGTCTAGTTATCATTATTATATTACCGGTGAGTTTTAATGTTACAACAAATCACAATCTACTTTTGTATGAAACAACTCTTTCTTATATTTTTATCCTACGGCACACTTCAAATGTTAAAAGTATTAGATTATATTTCCAATTTTAATCACATGTTTAGCCTATATTACTTATATGAATTACTACAAGATGCTAGACATCATATGTTATTAGTTTTAGGAGAATTATATCAAATACCGGATTCATAACTATATCAAATACTATATTACTTATATGAATTACTACAAGATGCTAGACATCATATGCTATTAGTTTTAGGAGAATTATATCAAATACCAGATTCAGAAGCTATCCGATAACTATACCAAATTCTAGATTCAGAACAATCATCTGCTAACTCCTCTAATTAACAGTTCAAACTAAAATAAATGCAAACCCCAAATCTGTACACAAACACAACATAGAGACAAAACCAAAGTTAACTTGTATTTTACTAGCTTCAGCTTCCCTTATACTGTAAGCATATTATTTCAATACATCTAAACTTAAAATGACATCAATTAAATCCATACAGCCTAATTAACAGTCCATATTAATAACAAATAAACTTCCAAAGAGATTTCAAATATTCAATTTATACTAATTATACAACAATAGCAAAACAGGAACTGAAATATAGAGTAAACGATAGAGTCCACATCAAACTTGAACTTTGACTTTCATATCATATTTTTTGCATCAATTTTCCAACTTAGAGATGTTAGAAGAAGTACCTGGTATATAAAACCAAAAAAGGAGAGGAAAGTCAGTATGCAGCAGCAGCAGTAACAGACCTCAACAGCAGGAAAACAACCAGTAAAACCAGTCCAAACCAAGCAACGATGCAGAGAATCTCAATAAAAATAATAACCCAAAGGCCAACAATTAGAACCAGCAACATGAACCATCCAGCAAGTATTTGTACACCAAAATTCAAGCCACAAAATAAATGGGTCCCCAAATTACTTCAGAAGTTCAAGACCTCAAGAGATGATAAGAAAACTTCAGTGCAACAGTCTCTCTCAAGTCTATCCGTCTGTTTTAATCTCTACAGGCTCTTCCTCTTACTGTTTTCCTTACTCACAGGCTTACCCAATCCCTTAAACTACCCCAATGTATTCTATGCACTCTACTGTGTGTTTTATTTTTCGAACAGTGTTCTGCCTCCAAGCTGTGTGTGTATGAAAACTCTGTGTATCAAATGTTTCAGACTGCTCTCTCAGAGTCTCTCTGTGTATATCCAATTTCCCAACTGGCCAGCCTATCTTCAGAATTGTTTTACCCTCTGGCCAGCCCATACCCTGCTCTGTTTTACCACTTAAACTTGTCTAAGCATGGGGTTTTTTATATTAAAATGATAAGTGCAGGCCTGGTGGGATGCTCTGCTGTAACAGCAGGTTTTATTAGTTTAACTCATGGGCAGGGCAGTTTTAAATCCTAAGCAATGCAAATTCTGTTAATTTCTACTTTAAAACTAGCAAACTCCAGATTCTAATCCAACTGCAGTCCTAATGTGCTCTAACACTTTATTGGTTACACCCTTCGACCTTAACTAACAGCAACTATATCCAATTCAATCTTAATTACACAAATAGTTAAAAAGAAGGGACCTCTCGATTCAACAGTGATTTGTAGTGTCCAATTCTGCCCTAAAATGTTAATAAACAAGCTCATGAAACTAATCGACAATGCCAATCGTCAAAACAATGACTTCAAAACAAAAAGTCTCGGCAAAACAAACGAATTGCGGAACTAACTACTCGACGACATTAATCGAGACGAATCTACAACATTCAAACAACAATCCGAAACAACAAATTGACCAAATAAAAGGTCTTTGATAGAAGAATAGAAAAAATAGAAAATTTAAAAAGAATATCCGAGAAATCAACAATGAATGAAACTACAAGAACGATTAAACTAAACTAACGAGTATGAATAAACGAGAACCGTAAAGGAGAAGAAATACCTCAATTTTCAAGCTAAATCTTAACTCGTCCGGTTGTCAATTTAGCTCGAACTTGTGAGGTCCAAATGGACTTTAATAAAGTGTTCTTGACTAAGAACACCTGACTAAAGTCGATTGAGACCTCAAATTCTTTGTGTTCTTCTAGGGCTCGTTCAATCGAATTGAAATTCGACGAGTTTTGCTACGATTCGAGCAAAACTATCACAGGATTTGGGGTTAAGGTAACATGTTGGTTCAGGGGTGTCGATTTGGGGTTAGTTGGGGTCGGTTCAAGCTCGACTCGAATCTTCAAAATGAAGATTCGAGAAGATGAAGATGGATTCGAGTTAAGCCAGTACCGGATTTGAGTTCAGGGTGCTAAGGTGGCTTCGTGGTGTTACTGAGGTGGCCGGTGGAGTGGTTGCCGCCGGGTTTCCGTCGATGGGGTGCAAGGGCGGCGCTAGGGTTTTACTTCGTCTCTGATGAGAGACGATGAAAGGGGTGTGGGATATGAGGTTGATTAACGGGTTTGGGGGTATTTTGTATACTTAAAAATAGGCATTTAATCAGAGCCGTTGGATTACAACATCCAACGGCCAAGATGTCATTTTGGATATAATGGGCTGGGTCAGACCGGGTCAAGGCTGGGGGTGTGGGTCATGGCATTGGGCATTTGTTTGGGCTTGGCTCTCTCCTAATTAAACTGGGCCCAATTCCGATTTCATCTTCTCTTGTTTGATTTTGTTTTTCTTTATCTCTTTAATTTCAAATTTAGTAAAACAAAATTTCTAATTACACTACAAAATCAATTAGATTATAAGAAATACTAATTAAGTTATACTAACAATTAACATACTCAATTTAAACATCAATTAAGTATAGATCACACAATTGAGATATTAAATACAAACAATACATATTTTTGTGACTTTCCATTTTTGTAAAAATAATTTTGATTACTTTCAATTGTAGATTAACTCCTAAGAATGCTAACACAACATATTTTTGTATTTTAAACAAACAAACACGCTTAGACAAATACAAACAATTATCCAAAAATGTCACGAAAAATCTAAAAAGAGCACACAACGAAAAGATTATTTTATTTTGAATTTTTGGGAGTAATTTTCATGTAGGGCAAAAGGCGTATAGCCTACGTCTTAGTTCAACCAAAGTTGAATTTATTGGAGAAGGCGCATGGCCAGAGTCCCAGTTCAACTAGAACTTCATCGATTTTTGGAGGCAAAGGTGCATAGCCCTAGTCTTTATTCGATCATAGTCGAACTTATTGGCGAAGGCGCATAGCCTGAGTCCCAGTTCAACTGTTGTTGAACTTTGTCAAATTTGCAGGCGCATAGCCTGAGTCCCAGTTCACCCATCGTTGAACTTTATCAATTTTTGGAGGCGAAGGCGCATAGCTTGGGTCCCAGTTCAGCCATATTTTAACTTTGTCAACTTTGAAGGCGAAGGCGCATAGCTTGAGTCTTAGTTCAACCGTGATTGAATTTATTGGCGAAGGCGCATGGCCTGAGTTCCAGTTCAACTATTGTTGAACTTTATCGATTTTTTGAAGCAAAGGCACATAGCCTTAGTCTTGGTTCGACCGTAGTCAAACTTATTGGTGAAGGCGCATAGCCTGAGTCTCAGTTCAACTACTGTTGAACTTTGTCAAATTTGAAGGCGAAGGCGCATAGCCTTAGTCTTAGTTCAACCATGGTTGAATTTATTGGCGAAGGCACGTAGCCTGAGCCCCGATGTTGGGGGTATTGAGTGGTGAAGCTTGGTTTTCGTTTGAGACTTTGATCAGTTTCTGCGTTGCCTTCCCAATCGGGATATGTGGGTTGTTTTGAGGTGGATCTCGGTTTGGGATATCTCTGCTCCGATTTTCGGTTGGGGCCCGTATCGGGGGTGTGGGAGATGCCTCATAGGGATCCTCCCTTAGGAGGGGGGACTTCTTCTTCTCGTTTGCACTATCGGAAATGGGAGAGAGAGAGGACTTGCTCGAGCTGGGTAGTTTTTTTCTTTTCTAGCGTTTCTTTTCTTTTAGTTCCAGGAAGAACTAAGCGATCTTGCTAGGAAATCCCCACAGACGGTGCCAATTTGTTTGACTCAAAAGTTACCATACACTTTATGAATACGAAACAATGTATATAAATTACGGGTCAATCATAGCAAGTCGTACTAATTCAAGAACCATGCAAAAGAAATAATAATAAATTCCCCCAATTAGGGTGAGAAATGTTGACAGCTTTTATTGATGATATTGGTTTGGTCTGCCTCTCCATGAAGAGGTTCAGAGCCTTACAATCATGTTGTATCCCTTATTGAGATGGATATTTATTAGCTATTTTCTCTCTATTACTCTCTCTCTTTGGAGAATAGTGATGATGAAGAAGAAGTCCTCTTCTTGGGGTTTCCTCTCTCGGTATTTATAGTGGTGAGCTGCATGAGCTGGCAATCGACGGTCGTGACCACATTAAGGTTTCGTCTTCAGGATAGTGGATGACCGTAGCCTTATTAATCAAATCAGGCAGGGGTTGAGTACCGTTAATTATGAGTGGTCGTACCAGTTATTAATCTTGAATTAACCTAAAAGATGATCGACTTCGTCAGTTATCGTGGGGTTGGATTCTGACTCACGCATTTTGCATTAAATTTATCCGAAAGCATCACTAGCTTAGGCTCTTACCGCGTGCCTGTTGAAGCCTTCGAAGTATCTTTTTGATAGATGCCTCTATTTGTATGGGGAATTCAAAGTTTAGAGATTTTCTAGGGGAAAAATTGGGAAAAAATAAGCATGGACAGTACTAGATAAGTTTATCCTACTAGATCAGTTCATTCTTCAACCTGGAAAAATGAAAGCCTTGTTGATTCAGTTAATCAGCCTAACCAAATATTTGAGAGGAAATTAAATACTGTAACATACATTTGTTACTATAATATATATGAAAATGAATTCACACACGCCATCTTAATAAAGTAGTAAATATCGTTTCATCTTCTTAAAATTGGATAATCTCGAGTATTTAATCTTGCATTAGGAGGGTGTTTAATTTTCTCATAGGTCATCACCATTTATCATTGCTAGACTTACACTTTTTTTTATTTTATTGTAATTCACACACATTTTTAATAATTTTATGTGATTGCTTAAATTCTTTTTACTTATTGACATAGAATACACACGCAATATGCGTGGGCAGATTCCGAAACTTTTCTAACATTTTTTCTGGACAAAAAATACGTTTTTACTATAAAAAGAAAAAGGTTACCTAAATACCTAATTCGCAGTTCTATATCGCAAAATACTTTAATAGAATTTTAGTCAATAAATAATTCGCAGTAGAGTAGAACTAATTATTAAGTATAAATTTTTTAACTAATGCGCAGTAGAGTACTGCGAATTAGTTATAAAAATAACGATTCGCAGTATTATACTACGTATTGAAAAATATTTTTTAGCTAATTTGCAGTACAATACTGCGAATTACTTATTTTTTTATTAATTTGGCCCCACCAATAATTAACTGACATAACAATAATTCAAATACATAAAACGTAGTATTGTACTGCGAATTCCTTAAAAAAAATATGTATCTTTCCGTATTTAAAGGCATTTCAATTTTACGAAAATTCATTCAATACAAACTTCAAACTTTCGTTCATACTTCTTTTTTCTTCTTATCAATAAAAATAAGGGTCTCATTATATTGGGGGCTAAGGTTGTGCTGGAGAATAACTCTGTGAGGTATAGCTCACTTCCATAGTGTCATGTTAAATTGCCGCTTACTATGGAGTATGATAAATTGGTTTTGTTGTTATGTAAAAAAATGAGTGTGAGGAAGCGTTTGGTTAACCTTAAAGTAACGGGTAGTTTTTGTATTCAGTGACTCCGCAGGGGTTTGCTTATTATTCTGTGTTTAACATAGAGGATGATGAAAATCTTAGAAATTTCTAGAGAATTCCGGATAAATACAGAGAATTTATTGTAATAAAATTATTTAAAATGTACGTCAAGGTGGAAGACGTTCCAAAAAATGAGAACGTGCATAGTAGGGATAACCCCCAGTCATCTAGTGGTTATTCTGGAGCAGTTTTTGCCGAACAGATTGCTGATGAAAGAGCATGCCTTGATTTAAACTTGTCACCACCGGTAAATGAGTAGCGACAAAATATTTTTTCGACTTTATATAATCCACAACATGACTGGTAAACTTCAATTTTACTATGCTTTAGTGATATTTATTTTATGTTTTAATTCGATTTGTATTAACACTTATATTTTTATAGGGGGTACCGTCCGGATATGAATTTTATAAGTTATAACCCTGTCCCTAGTTGGAATATGCCTAGTTCTGGAGTATTGGAGCACGGTGGTCCATCCGGAAGTCATAACCAACAAGAAAATATCCATCATGAAACGTCAAGACTGTGCGACTTATAAGTAAAGTGATATAGCTATATCAAAAGTATTTATGTAGTTGGGTAACTTATCATTTTGTTCTTTTTGTGAAGTAAAAGTGAGCTTCTTGATGTTCCTAACCTCATGCTCAGAGATGACGTATTGACTCGTGATTTGACTGATGCGCAAAGTTAGGAAGATGATAGTGATTATGAAACAATGCGGATGAGTCTGGGGATGACACACCTTTTTATGATGGGGGTAATGATGAAGAGGAAGTGAATGTTGAACCTGAGATGACGAGGGGGCATGTTCCTCCACCTCCCGTTAGACAAAGAGTGTACGAGTCTCACATGCCATTTCATGAGCGTAATATTCCCTACCTTGATAATGTGCCAAGTATGTCGAACGTGGATGCCCTAACAAGGGATGATGACAAAATTCGGTCAGCGATGTGGGATAAGTCTAGACCAGATGTTCTAACAAGGGGCATGTATTTTCCCGATAAAGCTCGCCTAATTAGGGTTGTAAAAATCCACAGTATAATAGAGTGCCGTGAGATGACAGTAAGTGAGTCAAATACTGAGGTATACAAGGCTGTATGTCGTAGGTGGTTTATGGGTTGTCACTGGATGTTGCGTGCCGACAAGAAGATATCAGGTTTATGGAAAGTGGGTAAATTTATTAGCGAGCACAGATGTGAAATTGACACATTCAATGAGAATCACTTCAACTTGGATGAGGACTTGATTTCTCTTGTCTTGATTCCATATTTGGAAGTCCATTAGGTTCAATATTAAAGAGTGTATTACAGCCGTCCACCAGGAGTATGGTTGTACTATAACCTAAAGAAAGGCATATCTCGATCGCAAACGTGCGTTTGAACTTATATATGGCGACTGGGATAAGTCTTTTTCAAATCTGTCCAGGTAGATGTCGGCACAACAATACTTTAACCCCGACACTGTTGTTGAATGGAGCGTGAGCGGATATTTGAGATCCCGTAGAACCAAGCTATACTTAATTATTATGTGTGTCGTTTTCAATATTTTTTAGAATATTTTTAGTTTAATTTACTAAATAGACTTAATATTTATGAATGGCTTCCAAGCTCGATATTTGAGGCCCGGTAGAAGCACGCTATATTTAATTATTATGTGTGTCATTTCAAACATTTTTTAAAAATTTATTGTCTAATAAATTAAATTAAAAATTCTTGAATTGGACTTAATAATTATGTATGCCCTTTTAGGCTCGATATTTGAAGCCAGGTAGCACCAAGCTATACTTAATTATTATGTATCTCATTTCAATATTTTTTAGAAATTTGTTAGTTTAATTAATTAAATTAAAATTCTTGAGTTGGACTTAATAATTATGAATGGCTTTCAGGCTCGATATTTAAGGCCCGGTAGCACCAAGCTATACTTAGTTATTATGTGTGTCATTTCAAATATTTTTTAGAAATTTATTTTCTTAATAAATTAAATTAAAAATACTTGAATTGGACTTATTAATTATGTATGCCATTCCAGGCTCGATGGAATTTTGTTAGATTAAAGAATTAAATTAAAAATTATTTAATTGGGCTGAATAATTATGTATGGGTTCCCCGACTCGGTAATTGACCCCCGGTGGCACAAACTTATCCTTAATTATTATGCGTGTCAATTTCAATATTTTTACAATTTTGTTAATTTTTAACTATTGAATTGGATTGAGTAATTATCTATGAGTTCCGGACTCGATATTTGAGTTATTTGACAACATATATTAATATATTAATTTTATAATTTTATTTTTATAATTAAATAATTAATTTTGTAAAGTATTATCGGATAGAGTTTGCACTTGCTACATACTTAAGGCATTATATTTTACTAGGTGGAAAAGGCTCTATATTTTACACTCTACGTTAAAAGGCTCTATATTTTACTAAGCTAAAAGACTCTATATTTTACAACACTACAAGGCCCTATATTTTACCACATTAAAAGGTCACTATTACATATAAAATTAACAAACATAACATACAAATATGAACAACAAACTAAATAAATAATATTTATTTATTATTTAACCAAATAAAAATATAACATAACAATACAAATTATTTATCAAATTTTAGCATTTTTTTGTCCCAAAACTAATAAATCAAACAAGATACATATTTAAATACAAACATAACACAAATTAACAAAAAAAAAAAATTAAACAATACAAATATGCATGTACTATACAAATGTCGACATACACCCGAAAGAAGGAATCCAAAGCTTGTCTTGTGTGTAGGGCCTACACTCTTTATTTTTTAGGTGACGGGTAGGGCCCAATTTTTTTTTTTCTTTTTTAAATTTGGTGAAGGGTGGAGAGACCAGGACTGTGGAGGAGTTTTTTTTAATGGGGGCAGCGAATTATGTTGGGGAAGAAGAAGAAGGGTTTATTTTATTAAGGCAATTTACAGTACTATACTGTGAATTGCTTATACATAGTATAGTACTGCGAATCGCTGGACCCAAATGTCGGAGTAACTCAATTCATAGTATTGTATTGTGAATTAGTTAAAAAATATTTTTTTTAATAATTCGCAGTACTCTACTGCGCAATATTTTAAAAGGCGGGGGAGTAAGGTAAGGCGTTTTGCATTTGCCTCAGCGGGGCGTACGCACCGAGGCGTGTGGCTTAAGCCCCATGGGTATTTAACTTTTAATATTTTATAAAATAATATAATTATAAAAATTATTATTAAATAGGTAAAACTGCATAAAATTTTGAAAAAAAAAACTTTAAATAAGTAATATATATATATATATATATATATATATATATATATATATTACTTATATAGACGATATTATTTTATGGGATCGGGCTGCACGCCACAGCAGTACTTATATATATATATATATATATATATATATGTATCATAAGTATATATATATATATATATATATATATATATATATATATATATATATATATATATATATATATATATATATATGTATGTATGTAAATTTTCGGATCTAAAATAGTATATATTTGATTTTTTTTGTCACGACCCGGATTTTCCCCAACATCGGGATCGTGATTAAAATTATATTTAAATTCAATCTATACATATAAAAACACGCATACATATAATCCCATAATATATTTTGAAAGAAAGGGAGAGAAGCACTTAACTTAAAAAACTAATTACATACATATTTACAAACTAACAGTGAGATATAAAAAGAGAGGAAAGTAATGAGTTCAAAATAATATAGTTTTTACATGGAGGAAGGAACAAACTTGTTGAATTTGGCATACAGAGAAGAATAAAATTTTCTGTTGCAAAAAAAAGTGAAAAATCGTTGCTCTTAATAGAGGCAGAATAGCGGAAAGAATTGGGAAAGACATATAATTTAGGGCTTTTAGCAATATTAAAAAGCTTACTTTTAAATTTAATATTTTTAATTACATTTTAAAAAGATGTCTCTTGGGCTTACGCCTCAACCAAAAAAGTCGTCTCAACCCAAAAATTCGTCGGGGCATATGCCTCGAACTTATGGGCGTACGCCTTACGGGAATTTCACCCCCACCATCATCCCGGGGCATTTTTGGTACGCCTCTGTGACGACCCAAAGGGTCATCACTTATTTTATTAATAATTTCGGCAAATTACTTTAATTGTTAAACTTCCGTTAAAGTAATCCGCAATATTGTATTGCGAATTAGGTATTTAGGTAACTTTTATTTTTGAAGTAAAAACGTATTTTTTGTCAAAAAAAAAATATTAGAAAAGTTACGGACTAGTAAACTTATAAATGGAGGCAAGCATGAGAGTGCAATTTACAAAGTAGTTTAATCTTATTAGTTTTTAACCCATATAGGCTTAAAGGTTGTTATCATTGTCCGTTAAATATCACATTCAACAAGAATCATAGTTCAGTATTATCCATGTATAATACCAAAATTGAGCAACTTTGTCTCCATTGAACATTTCCCCATTTAATTAGTAATATATTAAAGAAGAATTAATTTGAATAGTCGCCCATTCAGTTGCTTAAATTTAAAAATAGATATTAAATATATAATATATGTATCATGTTAAGAAAGTTAACAATGAATTTGACCGTCTATTTATGTGAAGATCCTATATTAAATTTGAACGCATGTGATCCGCCTCTAAAAACAATTTGATAGAATATTTAAATGATAATCTTGATGTATTGGTCAACATTTAATCTAATTTTTATTATAGTTCTCCTATTTTATGCAGATGTATGTTTTTCTAAATATTTCATGAAGCAGCAAATTAGTGTATATTTAAAGTTGATAAAAAGATTTGTGTCGACTCTCCTTTAGATATAGCTGCGATCAAAGGACCACGATATGGGCCTGCATTTGCCGATTGTAATGGCCCGTTGGCGATTCCATTAGTTCCAGTGTAGATATATGTAATTTCAATGGGCTGGCCCCTGACCAAAAAATCAATGGCATTGATGTAATTTAGCTCGATTGTGAGCAAAAGTGGCCCTTAATTGGAAGTTGAATAATTGAGCTGCATAATAATACTATTACCATCTTAGCTTCCACCTTTTACATATTGGTTGGGGAGAGGAATTTATCTAAATATCCCGATCGAAGGAGTCAGACAGAGGGTTGTGCAAGGATTGCAAGGTTATCCTGAGAGTCCTTTCAACCTCTTCGTAGACCCCAGCCGATTGGATATGCAGTGCTCTCAGCGAAGAGGAAGAGAGAGGGTTCTCGGGCTCGACCGCGCATTAGACGGGGAACCTTTGACTAGAGAAAGCCCGGGAGTGCGGAGATGAAGCTAGTCGAGGATTGGGAGCTGGTGTTAGCTCGGGGAAGCCGGACGCAACGTGGCCGACGTGACGGCGAACTTGGTTGCAAGGGAGGCCGCGCCGAGACGCGCTTGGTATGCACAAGTGCTGTTCGGGCAAGCACCAGGTGACCGGTGGTGGAACGAGGCAGTCCGAGCGAGTGGGAGGCGAAGAAGCGCGCGACTAGCGTAAGTTGTCGCGAGCCGCCCAGCGAAGAAGAGAGGCGAACGGCAGTGATAACCACGAGCGTGGCGCAGTGAAGCGAAGCGAAACGCGTGGTCACGAGCTCAAAAATGCAACGTTTGGCGGACGTACGAGGAACTTGGGAGCAAAGCGCGGGGACAGAAAGGTTATTCCGTGCTACGTGCGAGGGAGAGAGGCGCGGGATCTCAGACCGGTTGGGCGCATCACGACGAGACGAGTGTAGGGTTCTGACCGGGGGAGTCGCAAGTCGAAGTGACGGGGAATACTTTCGAGACCGTCGGCGAACGAGCGGGATCGAGCCTGTAGTCGCAGGGAGCCAGGGCATTCAGAGGTGTCCGAGAGACCTCAGCGGCGCAGCGCGACATGGAGGAGGAGTAGGCTTCGAGGCATCGCGCAGCGACGAGTGGGGTCGAGCGGCCGGCCGCGACGAACTCCGGTGAGCTTTGGAAATGCACGGGTAAGGTCGGGAGTGGAGTGGTTGTCCAGGTTGTCCAACGTGATCTTAGGGACCGAAGAGGATGCCGGAGGAGCGGAAGATGGAGTACGGTGGTTCCCTTGTACAAAAACAAAGGGGATATCGAGTGTTGCAACAACTATAGGGGTATCAACTTAATAAGTCACACCATGGAAGGTCTGGGAGAGGGGGATCGAGGCGAGGGTGAGGGAGAGATGTCATCTATATCCGCGAACCGGCTTGGTTTCCATGCCGGGTCGCTCACTACGAAGCTATCCACCCTTGTGGAGAGCGGTGGTGGAATGTTCCTGTGGCAAGTAGACACATTTGAGCCTATCAAAAAACTGAAACTCAAAACAAAAATCCTATTTTTATCTCACCAAAAACCAACCTAATAATTTCAGATAAGGGAAAAAATAAACACTTGGATTAAGGACATGTACGATGGAGCCAAGACCCGCGTGCGGACAGTGGAAAGAGACTCCGGTCCACTTTTCGGGGTTGCACTAGGTTTCAACTCTCAGCCGGTTCTTATTTGCCCTAGTGATAGATGAGTATCTGCGACATATTCGAGGAGAGGTACCTTGGTGCATGTTATTTGCAGTTGATATAAATCTTATTGGCGAGATGCAGAGGCGGTGATAATACTAGGCTGGAGGTTTGGAGGTAAACCCTAGAGTCTAAAGGTTTCAGGTTTAGCAGGACTAAGACAAAATACTTGGAGTGCAAGTTCAATGACGTGACTTAGAAGCTAACATTCATGTGAGGCTGGATACACAAGTCGTACCCAGGAGAGAAAGCTTTAAGTATCTTGGGTCTATGATCCAAGCCCCCAAGGAGAGATTGACGGGGATGTCACTCACCGTATAGGGGCGGGGTGGTCGAAATGGAGGCTTGCATCAGGAGTCTCGTGTGACAAAAAAGCGCCACAGAAACTTAAGGGTAAGTTTATATAGCTGTGGTTAGACCTGCCATGCTGTATGGGGCGGAGTGCTGGCCAGTGAAAAATTCTCATGTTCAGAGAATGAAGGTTAATGAAGGTTACGGAGATGAGGACGCTCAGGTGGATCTGTGGGCTCACCAGGTAGGATAAGATTAAGAATGAAGTTATTGGGGAAAGGTGGGGGTGGCCCCGGTGGATGAGAAGATGCGGGAAGCTTCTGTGAGGAGGAGAAGCATGTGCGGAGGAGAAGCCCGATGCACCGGTGAGGAGTTGCGAGCGACTGTCGGTAGTTGGCGCGAGTCGTGGCAGAGGGAGGCCTAAGAGGTATTGGGGTGAGGTGATTAGGCGGGATATGGCTAGAATGGGGATTTCCGAGGACATGACCCTTGATAGGAAAGTTTGGAGGTCTAGTATTAGGGTTGTAGGGTCTAGAATTCTTAGTACTTCTGTTAGGGGCTGAGTGGGGTTTGGTAGCGATCTCTATAGTTAATTAATGTATTGTATTGTGCCTCTTATGGTAGTAACCGATTGGTATTATTGTATGTCATTCTACTTTTGGTTTTATGTTTAGATAATTATTTATTTGATTTATCCCGGATTTACTAACATTGTTTTGTTTTGTTTTGTTTGTTGATTTTCTCTCTCTTTTTCTGAGCCGAGGGTCGGCCGGAAACAGCCTCTCTACCCTTTCGGGTAGGGGTAAGGCCTGTGTACGTATTACCCTCCCCAGACCCCACTTTGTGAGAACATACTGGGTAGTTGTTATTGTTGTTGTTATGTTGGAGCGTGGTCGTACCAATTTGTTTACCATAAAATTTGAATAATAATTAACTTTATATTGTGGTTTTAAGAATAAGTGATTTTGTCCAATACCAATTGATAAGCAAAAAAAATAAATGAATGAATTAGAGAATAAAATAAATCAAACCAGTATGCTAGCCAGGTCTCGACCTCGATTCAGGATAGTCTCGAGGTGCAATAGTAAGAATAGTAAATGATGAAGCAACTTTGATGAACAGTAAGTGAAATAGTAGGAATATAACGAGTATATATATTCTTATCAGGGAACAATGATCCTTACAAATGAGTGTGATCCCTCTTTATATAATAGAGGAGTCTTAAATAAGGTAGAATTTTAATTATAGTAGGAAACCATATTAACATTTGATTAACCGTCATAGATTGACACGTTCCGAGATTTCCGCCGCGATCTCCGACCGATTACGGATACTCGAAGTCGGTTGTACTTAGTCTCAACTGCTACTGGCCTCGGTCCCAACGGACACTTCGATCTTTGGACTCGATGCCTCGTTTTCAAGCTCGGGCCTGATTCATTACGAGGTTATCCCCAACAGAACTCCCTTGTCTCGATCAAGTAGCAAAATTGGGTAGGCCCGATTTTAACCGTATACAGATAGTCCCCTTATTTCTTAGAGTGTAATGAGAAGAAACGAACTCAGCCTTCGATTTTTCACCTCGACCAATTATGGTGTCCTCGTGATATAAGCGACGGAGGTGACTGAAGCATCGTGTCTGCACAGTTCTCAAGATCATTAATTAGCGCCAGTTGATGGTCGACCACTAGTATCCCTGAACCGCCACAACAAACATTATAAACATACCATCTTCACAATTTTGCCAAACTTTCAAAATTTATTCTAATATTCAAAGCACTCCTACTTCCCAAAAGTTCATTAATTCTGCAAGTTCTTCAAATCTCGTTCGCCAATCTTCTCTTAAAACAACAAGTTTCGTCTTATTCTTTCTTTGAACTCAAATAACAATGGCGAAAACATCATAAATTGTTCCTCAAAAGGAAAAGGCTTCTTCATCGCGTCGGGATCTTCGGGAACAACAGAAGTTTGAAAGGTCAAAAAATCATTCTCTTCCTCATCCATTTCCTACTTCTCCAATTCCGTCGAGGCCAGTGGCAGTGATTGCTATTTGTCTTCCTGTTTAACCTTGATGCTCTATCTTTCCAATATTGATATCGCCGATATCACTATTAACTCATCGACCACGGACATTTCTTTTGCAGCATGCTGCTCTCCGTACATTATTTTTACCCCGTTCCTCATAGGAAATTTTGTCATTTGGTGGAGAGTCGAAGGACTGCCCTCATGTTGTGGATCCAAGGCCTCCCGGGCATGATGTTGTACCTCATGTTGCCCTCGATTACGTGAAACTTGGTATTTTGGATTGTCCCAGCTACGTTCACCGGTAGGATAATTTCTCTTTCAGTTGTATCACTCCATATTAAAGTCGTTCAAGACACGAGTTGAGGGGACAATCTGATATTGTAGGACGAGTTGCTCCACGACCCTTGATCGGATAATATTTGTTGAGCTACCTGGATCCACTAAAACACGCTTAGCTTGAACTTTATTTAATAAGATAGAAATTACCAGGGCGTCGTTGCGAGGCTGAGAAATTCCTTCTAATTCCTTGTCGTTGAATGATACGGTGCATCTGGCACATAGTCTCGGGTCTGTTTCTCCCTAGTAATTGGTACCTCAGTGCATTTGAACATGGGCCCTTGTGGAATATCGACCCCTCCGACGATCATATGAATTACATGTTGCGGCTCGTCCTGTTCATTTTCCTGTTGGTGTCCCTTTCCCTTGATTCTTGGCTTGGTCACCTAGGAATTCTCAAAGGTTGCCCTCATTGAATAAACATGCTACCTCATCTCTCAATTTCCTGCAATCCTCGATCCTGATGAACACTTCAGTCTTTGGACTCTATGCCTCATCTTCGAGCTCAGACCTGGTTTATTACGAGGTTATTCCTAGCACAACTTCTATGACCATATGTGCCGTGATATTTACACATCAGATCGGTGTTCCTTTTGTAAGGATTGGTCTGTATGGTCCTGGGCCATCTCGTATCTTTGATTCTTCCAATTACCGATACAATGCTTGATGCATTGACACTAAAATTATATTCTTACAATTAAGGTGACTTTGTGGGATTGCTCATGAGTCCTCGAGAATTCTGTCCTCGATGGCTTCTTCGATCGTTGCAGGCAGAATTGCTCCCTGGACCACTATTCCTACGATCTGAGGTGTACGGTTGATATCGGTCTTTGTTCGATCTTGGCTCCCTGTCGATGTCTCTATGATTTTTGGCTGCTGACCTATTTGGTTGCACTGAACCGGATGGAGTTCCTAATTGGTCGTCCTTGACCCTGATGTTCGATTGGTACCGATTGTGTACATCTACCTAAGTTACAACCGGATACTCGGTTAAATTTTACTTCATCTGAAGTGATGCTATCGGACATCGTTCATTCAATCCCTAAGTGAAATCTTGAATGGCCCAATCATCTGTGACTGGTGGCAACTCCATGCATTCCATTTGAAATCGGGAGATGAAATCCCTCAATATTTCATTATCCCTTTGTCTTACTTTGAAAAGGTCTGATTTCCTTGTCGCAACTTTTATGGCTCCGGTATGTGCCTTTACAAAAGAGTCTGCCAGCATAGAAAATGAGTCAATAGAATTTGGTGGTAGATTATGGTACCAAATAATTGCTCCCTTCGATAGGGTTTCCCCGAACTTCTTAAATAAAACAGATTCGATCTCATCATCCTCCAAATCCCTTGATGGCATATGTGTAGAAGGTGACATGCTCGTTGGGATCAATGGTCCCATTGTATTTAGGTATGTCCGGCATACGAAACTTCTTTGGAATGGTTTTCGGAGCCGCACTCGAAGGGAACGACTTTTATACAAATTTTTTTGAATCCATCCCTTTCAAGATTGGCGCTGCCCCCGGTATCTGATCAACTCGGGAGTTGTATGTTTCCACTTTATTATCATTAGCTTCGATTTTCTTCTCTCCTAACTCAATTCTTTTGGTGAGCTCATCGAGCATTTTCATTATTGTAGGATCAGTCGTCGATTCGTTACCATTCGACCTCTCTAGCACTAGCTCGGTACGACGAGTGGTTTCTGGCTCGACCCCACTCGAAGCTCTATGTTGATTTTGTAGCTGATCAATAGTGACTTGTTGAGCCAATAACATCTCGAATATTACTTGGAGACTGACTCCTCCATCTTTTTTTCCCTGTGTAACTTGGCCACTCGATCGACCTTCTCTACATACACTCTCTTCGGAGGCCACATCTAAGTCCCATTTAAAACAACGTGTGAACTGACATCAACTGGATTGGCAACCGGTGCTCCCCCGAGATTAGCTTGTGGCACCTCAGCTCCTAGAGCAATCACATTGTTGTTTTACCCATGAAACCCGGGGCCATTGTCACCTTGTGTGGGTGCGTTTTGTGAGTTTTGACATGTTCTAACTTGAGAGCAAAGATGCTCGACAAGAACAAGCATAAAATAATATGTTTTCAAAATCAACATCGAACAATCACTATTGTGCTTAGACCCACAATGGGCGCCAAACTGTTTACCCTAAAATTCAGATAATAATAAAACTTATAATGTGATTTTAAAGATATGTGATTTCGTCCAATACCAATTGATAAGCAAAAAAATAGATGAATGAATTAGAGAATAAAATAAATCAAACCAGTATGCTAGCCAGGTCTCGACCTCGATTCAGGATACTCTTGAGGTGGAATAGTAAGAATAAGTAAATAATAAAGCAACTCCGATGAGCAGTAAGTGAAATAGCAGGAAAGTAACGAGTGTATATATTCTTATCATTGAAGAATGATCCTTACATTGGGATCCCTCTTTATATAATAGAGAAGTCCTAAATAAGGTACACTTCTAATTATAGTAGGAAACCATATTAACATCTTATTTCGCCGTAGATTGACATGTTCCGTGTTTTCCGCCACGATCTCCAACCGGTTATGGATATCTCGCATTTCCATTATTGCATTTCACTAAAAGTCGGTTGTGCTTAGTATTGACTGTTGCTGGCCTCGGTCCCGACAGACACTTTGATTTTTGGACTTGATGTCTCGTCTTTGAGCTCGAGTCTAATTCATTACGAGGTTATCACCGACACAACTCCCTTGTCTCGATCAAGCAGCACAAGACCCAATTTTGACGGTATACACAATTATTAATAAATACAATATCAACAATTGTACGACGGGAACACTACATATAAGACCAAAACTAGAAAATAAACCTCTACTTTCAGATTGTTAAATATATCAACTACTAAGGAATATTCTACCTGCCATTCATATACTCACAGTTGGGGTGTCTGATATATACAGTCAAGAACTGAAGGTTTCATCAGGAAATTTGAGAAAAAAATTAATTAACGGAAAATACATTGAAGAAATTGCAGCAGTACTCAACAATGGCGTGATTGATGACATAAGAATTGTCGTATATTGAACGCTATTAGAGAGAAATACTTGACCAACAACAGTTGTATCAATTTCACTTTATTTATTAAGATTTTAAGTTGTAGGCATTTGGACATAAAAATTTTATTCCCTCCTATCTAAAATAAGTAATTTTTTAAATATTTTCACACAGATTAAGAAATTCACTTTTTATCATTAATTACCAATGACATTGATCATATTAACCTTTGCTATTTCTTCAAATAAATACTCATAACATATACTCCAACACTATTTACTCCAAGGGCAATGTAGGAAAAAAATAATTAATTCATTCTTGAAATCTGAAAAAGTCACTTATTTTAGACCATAAAAAAATGCCAAAAAATTA
>JASVEL010004478.1:0-80098 GCA_032618575.1 Nicotiana noctiflora | reverse complement strand
GGTTGTACTTAGTCTCAACTGCTACTGGCCTTGGTCCCAACGGACACTTCGATCTTTGGACTCGATGCCTCGTTTTCAAGCTCGGGCCTGATTCATTACGAGGTTATCCCCAACGGAACTCCCGTGTCTCGATCAAGTAGCAAAATCGGGTAGGCCCGATTTTAGCCGTATACAGATAGTCCCTTTATTTCTTAGAGTGTAATGAGAAGAAACGAACTCAGCCTTCGATTTTTCACCTCGACCAATTATGGTGTCCTCGTGATATAAGCGACGGAGGTGACTGAAACATCGTGTCTGCACAGTTCTCAAGATCATTAATTAGCGCCAGTTGATGGTCGGCCACTAGTATCCCTGAACCGCCACAACAAACATTATAAACATACCATCCTCACAATTTTGCCAAACTTTCAAAATTTCTTCTAATCTTCAAAGCACTCCTACTTCCTAAAAGTTCATTAATTCTGCAAGTTCTTCAAATCCCGTTCGCCAATCTTCTCTTAAAACAACAAGTTTCGTCTTATTCTTTCTTTGAACTCAAATAACAATGGCGAAAACATCATAAATTGTTCCTCAAAAGGAAAAAGGCTTCTTCATCGCGTCGGGATCTTCGGGAACAACAGAAGTTTGAAAGGTCAAAAAATCATTCTCTTCCTCATCCATTTCCTGCTTCTCCAATTCCGTCGAGGCCAGTGGTAGTGATTGCTATTTGTCTTCCTGTTTAACCTTGATGCTCTATCTTTCCAATATTGATAGCGCTGATATCACTATTAACTCATCGACCACGGATATTTCTTTTGCAGCATGCTGCTCTCCGTACATTATTTTTACCCCGTTCCTCATAGGAAATTTTGTCATTTGGTGGAGAGTCGAAGGACTGCCCTCATGTTGTGGAACCAAGGCCTCCCGGGCATGATGTTGTACCTCATGTTGCCCTCGATTACGTGAAACTTGGTATTTTTGATAGTCCCAGCTACGTTCACTGGTAGGATAATTTCTCTTTAGTTGTTTCACTAGCCATATTGAAGCCGTTCAAGACCCGAGTTGCGGGCACGATCTGATCTTGTAGGCCGAGCTGCCTCACGACCCTTGATCAGATAATATTTTCCGAGCTACCTAGATCCACTAAAACACGCTTAACTTGAACTTTATTTAATAAGATAGAAATTACCAGGGCATCGTTGCGAGGCTGATAAATTCCTTCTAATTCCTTGTCGTTGAATGATACGGTGCCTCTGGCACATAGTCTCGGGTATGTTTCTCCCTAGTAATTGGTACCTCGGTGCATTTGAACATGGGCCCTTGTGGAATATCGATCCCTCCGACGATCATATGAATTACATGTTGCGGCTCGTCCTGTTCATTTTCCTGTTGGTGTCCCTTTCCCTTGATTCTTGGCTTGGTCACCTAGGAATTCTCAAAGGTTGCCCTCATTGAATAAACATGCTACCTCATCTCTCAATTTCCTGCAATCCTTGATCCTGATGAACACTTCAATCTTTGGACTCTATGCCTCATCTTCGAGCTCAGACGTGGTTTATTACGAGGTTATTCCTAGCACAACTTCTATGACCATGTGTGCCGTGATATTTACACATCATATCGGTGTTCCTTTTGTAAGGATTGGTCTGTATGGTCCTGGGTCATCTCGTATCTTTGATTCTTCCAATTGCCGATACAATGCTTGATGCATCGACACTAAAATTATATTCTGACAATTAAGGTGACTTTGTGGGATTGCTCATGAGTCCTCGAGAATTCTGTCCTTGATGGCTTCTTCGATCGTTGCAGGCGAAATTGCACCCTGGACCACTATTCCTACGATCTGAGGTGTACGGTTGATATCGGTCTTTGTTCGATCTTGGCTCCCTGTCGATGTCTTTATGATTTTTGGCTACTGACCTATTTGGTTGCACTGAACCGGATGGAGTTTCTAATTGGTCGTCCTTGACCCTGATGTTCGATTGGTACCGATTGTGTACATCTACCTAAATTACAACCGGATACTCGGTTAAATTTTACTTCATCTAAAGTGATGCTATCGGACATCGTTCATTCAATCCCTAAGTGAAAGCTTGAATGGCCCTATCATCTGTGACTGGTGGCAACTCCATGCATTCCATTTGAAATCGGGAGATGAAATCCCTCAATATTTCATTATCCCTTTGTCTTACTTTGAAAAGGTCTGATTTCCTTGTCGCAACTTTTATGGCTCCGGTATGTGCCTTTACAAAAGAGTCTGCCAGCATAGAAAATGAGCCAATAGAATTTGGTGGTAGATTATGGTACCAAATAATTGCTCCCTTCGATAGGGTTTCCCCGAACTTCTTAAATAAAACATATTCGATCTCATCATCCTCCAAATTGTTACCCTTGATGGCACATGTGTAGAAGGTGACATGCTCGTTGGGATCAGTGGTCCCATTGTTTTTAGGTATGTCCGGCATACGAAACTTCTTTGGAATGGTTTTCGGAGCCGCACTCAAATGGAACGACTTTTGTACAAATTTCTTTGAATCCATCCCTTTCAAGATTGGGCTGCCCCCGGTATCTGATCAACTCGGGAGTTGTATGTTTCAACTTTATTATCATTAGCTTCGATTTTCTTCTCTCCTAACTCAATTCTTTTGGTGAGCTCATCGAGCATTTTCATTATTGTAGGATCAGTCGTCGATTCGTTACCATTCGGCCTCTCTGGCACTAGCTCGGTACGACGAGTGGTTTCTGGCTCGACCCCACTCGAAGCTCTATGTTGATTTTGTAGCTGATCAATAGTGACTTGTTGAGCCAATAACATCTCGAATATTACTTGGAGACTGACTCCTCCATCTTTTTTTCCCTGTGTAACTTGGCCACTCGATCGACCTTCTCTACATACACTCTCTTTGGAGGCCACGTCTAAGTTCCATTTAAAACAACGTGTGAACTGACATCAACTGGATTGGCAACCGGTGCTCCCTCGAGATTAGCTTGTGGCACCTCAGCTCCTAGAGCAATCACATTGTTGTTTTACCCATGAAACCCGGGGCCATTGTCACCTTGTGTGGGTGCGTTTTGTGAGTTTTGACATGTTCTAACTTGAGAGCAAAGATGCTCGACAAGAACAAGCATAAAATAATATGTTTTCAAAATCAACATCGAACAATCACTATTGTGCTTAGACCCACTATGACGACCCAATGGGTCATCACTTGTTTTATTAATCATTTTGAGCTTTTGAGGTCTTGAAAATCTCATTTATAGTTGCCTCGATTTGCGTGCATAGTCCGAGCACAAAGCTGGAAAATATTTATGTTGAAATATGTGAAATATGTGAAAAAGTTGAAGAATTTTGATATTAATATTGATATGGTTGACTTTGGTCAACATTTTTGGTAAACGGACCCGGATCCGTGATTTGATTGTCTCAGAAAATCCGTAGAAAAATATGGAACTTGGGCATATGCCCGGAATTGAAATCCGAGGTCTAGAACCCCGGTAAAACAATTTTTCTGTTAAATTATTTTCTGAAAATGTTTAAGGAAAATGAAACTGATTTTTTGATTAAAAAGTACTGGTATCGGGCTCGTATTTTGGTTCCGACGCCCGGTACAGGTCATATATATTGGTTAAGCGCTTTCTGTAAAGTTTGGTTGAAAACGGACGTCGTTTGACGCATTTCGGCCTTAAATTGGAAATTTTGGAAATTATGAAATTTGAAAGAATTCTTGAGTTTTAAGGCTCAATCCATTGATTTTGATGTTATTTTAGCGATTTGATCGCGCGAGCAAGTTCGTATGATGTTTTTGAGTTAGTGTGCATATTTGGTTTGGAGCGTCGAGGGCTCGGGTGAGTTTCGGATAGGCATCGGGGTGGTTTTGGATTTAAGAAAAACTGCAGAAAATCTGCAGCAGGCAATTCTTCTACGCGTTCGCGTCCAGGTGGTCGCGTTCGCGATGGCCAACTTCTTCTCTTCAACGCGTTCGCGTCCCTCTGGTCGCGTTCGCGATGCCCAGCTGTTTCCCTTCATCGCGATCGCGAACTACTTCACGTGTTCGCATAGTGTAAAATTCCCAGCCTTAGCTTATTTTTCAAACTCCAGAAATTGGTCGGGGTTCGCAATTGCGAACCCTTGTTCGCAAATGCGAACACAGAGACCTGTAAAACACGATTTTCGGTTCATTTCTTCACTTTTTACAAAACAAAAACACCCATTTGCGATTCTTCACGGATTCCTTCTTCATCAAAACAATTGTAAGTCACTTTTTACTTAATTCTTCCAATTCCTAATATCATTAAACATGTTTTTCAATAGAATCAAAGGTTTTCATGGTAGAATTTCTTGTTTTTGTTAAAATATAGGATTTTTCGTAAATTGGGAAATTGGACCTCGAATTGAGGTCCGATTTTAAAACAAATCATATACATGAACTCGTGGGGGGATGGGTAACCGAATTTTGGTCCTAACCCCGAGTTCCGACCATGTGGGCCCGGGGTCGAAAATTACTATTCCGGGCAGAATGTTGTAAAAGTTGTAATTGGTCTTAGGAATTAGTTTGTTGAGTAGTATTGATGATATTAAATCAATTGTGTATAGATACGATTGGATTGGAGTCAAATTCGAAAGGAAAAGGCATTGCTACGGATTGAATCATTCGTAAATTTTCGAGGTAAGTGTTTGTTCTATCCTAGCTCGAAGGAATAGGAATTTAGTTATGAATAAATTGTTGATTAAGAGTTATTGGTGGTAATGGAGATAAATTGTTGAAATTATTATCAATTATTTTTTTAAAATCGATAATTATAAATATTGTTAATGCAAAGATTATTGGCTAAATGCCGGTAATATATATATTTATGAATTGGGATCGTGTGGCGCGCCGACCACTTATAATATATATATTTATGAATTGGGATCGTGTGGCGCGCCGACCACTTATATATATATATTTATGGATTGGGATCGTGTGGCGCGCCGACCACTTATATAATAAGAAATGGGATCGTGTGGCACGCCGACCACAAAATGATTTAAATCTTGGCATTGGCCATAGTTGCCGGTAGCCTATTGATATAGTTGGGAGCGGGTGGTACGCCTACCACGAGATGTAGTTACTGTGATAGTTGGGAGCGGGTGGTACGCCTACCACGAGATATGAAATGAGAAAGGAATTGAGACATGAAAGTAAGATTTATTATGTTGATTATATTATTCTGGATATCACGAGTTATTGACTATTATTTCAGAGCAAGGTCTTTCCTTATAAATATTTTGTATATATATATCTATGTGTATTGTAACTATACAGGTTTAAGTGGGTGACTGGCCTTAGCCTCGTCACTAGTTCGCTGGGATAGGCCAGGCACTTACCAGCACATGGGGTCGGTTGTCGTCGATACTACACTCTGCGCTCTTTTTGCGCGGATACGGGTTACGGACAGCAGCAGCGGCAGTAGCGACTTGTGGATTTTCCGACTACTGAGACTACGAGGTAGCCTTGCAGGCGTCCGCATGACCCGTTGTCTCTTCTATCTATGCTTTTCATTCTGTTATCTCATGTAATCGAGATAAACAGCTTGTATTTTCTTTCAGACAATTATGTGTATTATTCTTAGAAGTTCGTGAGTATTGTGACACCAGTCTTGGGTAGTGTATCATGTTTGGGTTTTCTTCATCATATTTGACTAAGTCTTCCGCTAATTTTGATTATTCCGCTGTAATTTATATGTTTTTAATAATAAGTCCTAATAAGAATTTGGTAATTAATGGAGGTGTAATTAATATTTGGCTTGCCTAGCTCCCATTTAGTAGGCGCCATCATGACCCCCGATGGTGGGAAATCCGGGTCGTGACAAGTTGGTATCAGAGCTCTAGGTTGCACAGGTCTCACAACTCACGAACAACCTTAGTAGAGTCCGAAGGATCGGTACGGAGACGTCTGTATTTATCCTCCAGAAGCTACGGAGTTAGGAAAACATTCCCTTTATTCTTTCCAGTCGTGCGACTTGATCTTTTAAATGTTAATTTAACTTCTACTCTGTTCTTCCGCAGATGGTAAGGACACGTGCATCCTCATCTACTGACCAGCAGCCCGAGGTCCCAGCAGCGGCAGCTCCTGCTAGGGGTAGAGGCCGAGGTCGAGGTCGTCCTAGAGGACAAGGTAGGGGCAGAGCTCAGCCCCGAGCAGCAGCACGAGTGGCAGAACCTCAGGTTCACGTCGAGGAGGAAGTTCCAGCCCCAGTAGCTCCAGTAGGCCCAGCTCAGGTTCCAGGAGGAGCTGTGTTTTCACCGGATCTTCAGGATGCTTTGGTCCGGATAACAGGTTTTATGGACAATATCACCAGAGCAGGTTTATTACCAGTATCACCAGCCACTTCTCAGGCTGGAGGAGGTAATCAGACTCTTGCTACGCGCACTCCGGAGCCAGTAATTCCCCAGGCTCAGGTTCCTGTGATTCAGCCAGTGGAGACAGCTCGGCCTATTATTGCGACTCCGTCTAATGATGGTGCAGCCATGTCTGCTGACGCGTTGTGGAGATTGGACAGGTTTACCAAGCTGTTTACTACCACATTCAGTGGCACTCCTTCAGAGGATCCACAGGATTTCCTATACAGCTGCCACGAAGTTCTCCGTACTATGGGTATTGTGGAGACTAATGGTGTGGACTTTGCTACTTTTCGGTTATCCGGTTCCGCCAAGACTTGGTGGAGAGATTATTGTCTATCCAGGGTCAGCGGGATCGTCATCTTTGACTTGGGAGCAGTTTGCGAAATTATTCTTGGAGAAGTTCCTTCCAGCAACTCAGTGGGAGGTTATGCGCAGACAATTTGAGCGTCTTCATCAGGGTTCTATATCTGTCACACGGTACGAGACTAGGTTCGTGGACCTAGCTCGTCATGCTATTATCATACTTCCCACAGATCAGGGAGAGAGTGAGGAGGTTTATTGATGGCTTGAATCGGCCAATTCGGCTACAGATGGCTATGGGGGCAGGAACTGAAATCACTTTTCAGGAGGCGGCTAATGCGGCCCGCCGGATCGAGATGGCTCTGTCACGGGGAGCGAGACATGGATCGGATAAGAGATCTCGTAATTCGGGTAGATTCGGTGGTACCTCGTCCTGGAGATAGAGATTTGTATGATAGAGGCTATCCTCTAGGCCTTATCAGTCAGCTCTTCAGGTTTCTCATGATGCTTCAGGTGATCGTAATTCTCAGCCACGCTACTCTGATCAGCAGCCTATCAGTGCACCACCACTTCGCTATTTTCAGCAGCCGATGGCTTGTTTTACGTGCGGTGATCTTAGGCACATTGCAAAGTATTACCCTCGAGCTTCTGACAGATCTCACCAGCAGGGTTCTCGTGCCATAATTCAGGCCCCAATTCCCCCACAGCCTGCCCAGCCAGCTAGAGGCGAAGGTAGAGGACATAGAGGTAGAGGTCATAGAGGTGGAGCTCAGACCGATAGAGGTAGAGACCAGTCAGCAGCTGATCGTCCTAGAGATATTGCTCAGGGTGGTGGGGCACAACCCCGATGTTATGCACTTCCCGCCAGACCAGAGGCCGAGTCTTCTGATGCCGTCATTACAGGTATTATTTTGGTTTGTGATAGAAAGGCATCAGCATTATTTGACACTGGGTCTACATATTCGTACGTGTCTTCCTATTTTGCACCATACTTGATTCAGCCCAGTGATCCACTGAGTGTTCCTATTCATGTGTCTACACCAGTAGGCGATTCTATTGTGGTTGATCGAGTTCATCGGTCATGTATTATAGTAATTGAGGGTCTCGAGACCCGTGCTAATTTATTACTCCTAAATATGGTGGACTTTGATATTATACTAGGCATGGACTGGCTATCTCCGTATCATGCTATTTTAGATTGCCATGCCAAGACTGTGACTTTAGCCCTGCCGAATTCGCCTCGTATAGAGTGGAAAGGAATTTCAGGTCATACTAGCCATAATGTTATTTCTTATGTTAAGGCTCGGCGTATGGTTGGAAAGGGATGCTTGGCTTATTTGGCCTATGTCCGTGATTCTAGTGCTGAGGTTCCTTCTATTGACTCTTCTGTGCCTGTGGTTCGCGAATTTCCTGAAGTATTTCCTTCAGACTTACCAGGTATGCCGCCCGATAGGGACATTGATTTTTGCATTGATTTGGCTCCAGGCACTCAGCCCATTTCCATTCCCCCATACCGTATGGCTCCGCCAGAGTTAAAAGAATTGAAGGAACAGTTGCAGGATTTACTTGAAAAGGGTTTCATTAGACCCAGTGTTTCGCCGTGGGGTGCATCTGTATTATTTGTAAAGAAGAAAGATGGTTCGATGAGAATGTGCATTGACTATCGACAGTTAAACAAGGTGACTATCAAAAATAAATATCCACTTCCGCGAATTGATGATTTATTTGACCGGCTTCAGGGTGCCAAGGTATTTTCAAAGATAGATTTGAGATCTGGCTATCATCAGCTGAAGATTAGGGCATCCGATGTCCCTAAGACAGCGTTCCGCACTCGGTATGGACATTATGAATTTCTGGTCATGTCTTTTGGGTTGACAAATGCTCCAGCGACTTTTATGGAATTAATGAATCGGGTGTTCCGGCCTTATTTAGACTTGTTTGTAATAGTCTTCATTGATGACATATTAATATATTCCCGTAGTCAGGAGGAGCATGCACAACATCTCAGAGTGGCCTTATAGACTCTGAGAGATAGCCAGCTGTATGCAAAATTTTCAAAGTGTGAATTTTGGCTAAGTTCAGTTGCATTCCTGGGTCATATTGTGACGGCAGCAGGTATTCAGGTTGATCCGAAGAAAATTGAGGCAATCAAGAGCTGGCCTAGACCGACATCAGCCATAGATATTCGGAGTTTCTTGGGGTTAGCGGGTTATTATCGCCGATTCGTAGAAGGATTTTCGTCTATTGCAAACCCACTGACCAGATTGACCCAGAAGGGTGTTCAATTTGAATGGTCCGATGAATGTGAGGCGAGCTTTCAAAAGCTCAAGACAACCTTGACCAAAGCACCGGTATTGGTTTTACCCACAGGTACGGGACCTTATACTGTTTATTGTGATGCTTCCCGTATTGGGCTTGGTGCGGTGTTAATGCAGGATGGCAAGGTTATTGCCTATGCTTCGAGGCAGTTGAAGATTCATGAGAAGAACTATCCAGTGCATGATCTAGAATTGGCGGCGATTATTCACGCATTGAAGATCTGGAGGCATTATTTGTATGGTGTAGCAGGTGAAGTATACACCGATCATAAGAGTCTTCAGTACTTGTTTAAGCAGAAAGAGTTGAATATGAGGCAGAGAAGGTGGCTAGAGTTGCTAAAAGACTATGATGTTACTATTTTATATCACCCAGGTAAGACCAATGTGGTGGCCGATGCATTGAGTAGAAAGTCTGCCAGCATGGGTAGTCTTGCATATATTCCGGTCGGTCAGAGACCATTAGCTCTAGACGTCCAGGCGTTAGCCAACCGGTTCGTGAGATTGGACATTTCTGAGCCTAGCAGGGTGTTAGCCTGCACGGTCGCTCGTTCTTCTTTATTAGAGCGTATCCGTGAGAGCCAATTTGATGATCCTCATTTGTGTGAGTTGAGAGATACAGTACAGCGGGGAGGTGCCACACAGGTAAATCTAGATGATGATGGGGTATTGAAATTGCAGGGTCGAGTTTGTGTGCCCAATGTTGAAGGGATTCGAGAGTTGATCTTAGCAGAGGCCCACAGTTCGCGGTATTCTATTCACCCGGGCGCCGCGAAGATGTACCAGGACTTACGGCAGCACTATTGGTGGCGCAGAATGAAGAAAGATATCGTTGCGTATGTCGCTCGGTGTCTAAATTGTCGGCAGGTGAAATATGAGCACCAGAGACCTGGTGGTGTATTCCAGAGGATTGAAATTCCCGAGTGGAAATGGGAGCGGATCACTATGGACTTCGTTACTGGACTTCCTTTGACTCGGAGGAAATTTGATGCTATTTGGGTCATTGTTGATAGGGTGACCAAGTCGGCACACTTTATTCCAGTATCTGACTCCTACTCGTCGGAGAGGTTAGCGGAGGTTTACATTAGGGAGATTGTTCGTCTCCATGGAGTGCCAGTATCTATTATCTCTGATCGGGGTACGCGGTTTACCTCGCGGTTCTGGAGAGCGGTCCAGCAGGAGTTAGGCACCCAGGTTCAGTTGAGTACAGCATTTCATCCTCAGACGGATGGCCAGTCCGAGAGGACTATTCAGATTCTAGAGGACATGCTTCGAGCCTGTGTTATTGATTTCGGAGGCTCGTGGGACCGGTTTCTGCCATTAGCAGAGTTCGCCTACAATAACAGTTACCAATCTAGCATCCAGATGGCTCCGTATGAGGCGTTGTATGGTAGGCGATGTCGATCACCAGTTGGATGGTTTGAACCGGGAGAGGCTCGGTTGTTGGGTACGGACTTAGTTCAGGAGGCCTTGGATAAGGTCAAGACTATTCAGGAGAGATTGCGTTCAGCTCAGTCCAGGCAGAAGACTTATGCGGATCGTAAGGTTCGAGATGTAGATTTCATGGTTGGTGAACGAGTATCGCTCCAAGTGTCGCCTATGAAGGGCGTGATGAGGTTCGAGAAGAAGGGCAAGCTCAGCCCTAGGTATATTGGTCCATTTGAGATTCTAGACAGAGTGGGAGGGGTGGCTTACAGATTAGCTTTGCCGCCTAGCTTATCAGCCGTGCATCCGGTTTTTCATGTATCTATGCTTCGGAGATACCACGGCGATCCCACACATGTGTTAGACTTCAGTACTGTCCAATTGGACAATGATATATCTTACGAGGAGGAGCCGGTGGCCATTCTAGACCGGCAGGTTCGACAGTTGAGGTCGAAGAGTTATCCTTCTGTGCGTGTTCAGTGGAGAGGTCAGCCTCCTGAGGCATCGACCTGGGAGTCCGAGTCTGATATGCGGAGCCGCTACCCACATTTGTTTCCTGACTCAAGTACTTCTTTCTTTTGCCCGTTCGAGGACGAACGGTTGTTTTAGAGGTGGAGATTGTGACGACCCAAAGGGTCATCACTTGTTTTATTAATCATTTTGAGATTTTGAGGTCTTGAAAATCTCATTTATAGTTGCCTCGATTTGCGTGCACAGTCCGGGCACAAAGCTGGAAAATAGTTATGTTGAAATATGTGAAATATGTGAAAACGTTGAAGAATTTTGATATTAATATTGATATGGTTGACTTTGGTCAACATTTTTGGTAAACGGACCCGGATCCGTGATTTGACTGTCTCAGAAAATCCGTAGAAAAATATGGAACTTGGGCATATGCCCGGAATTGAAATCCGAGGTCTAGAACCCGGTAAAAGAATTTTTCTGTTAAATTGTTTTCTGAAAATGTTTAAGGAAAATGAAACTGATTTTTTGATTAAAAAGTACTGGTATCGGGCTCGTATTTTGGTTCCGATGCCCGGTACAGGTCATATATATTGGTTAAGCGCTTCCTATAAAGTTTGGTTGAAAACGGACGTCATTTGACGCATTTCGGCCTTAAATTGGAAATTTTGGAAATTATGAAATTTGAAAGAATTCTTGAGTTTTAAGGCTCAATCCATTGATTTTGATGTTATTTTAGCGATTTGATCGCGCGAGCAAGTTCGTATGATGTTTTTGAGTTAGTGTGCATATTTGGTTTGGAGCGTCGAGGGCTCGGGTGAGTTTCGGATAGGCATCGGGGTGGTTTTGGATTTAAGAAAAACTGCAGAAAATCTGCAGCAGGCAATTCTTCTACGCGTTCGCGTCCAGGTGGTCGCGTTCGCGATGGCCAACCCTTGGTCGCAAATGTGAAAGTCCCTGGAGGCAGCCTAGTTCGCAATTGCGAACATATGTTCGCAAATGCGAAGCCCCCAGATTTGCCTTGGCTTCGCAAATACGAACAAAAGTTCGCAAATGCGAACTTCCCAGCCTTAGCTTATTTTTCAAACTCTAGAAATTGGTCGGGGTTCGCAATTACGAACCCATGTTCGCAAATGCGAACACAGAGACCTGTAAAACACGATTTTCAGTTCATTTCTTCACTTTTTACAAAACAAAAACACCCGTTTGCGATTCTTCACGGATTCCTTCTTCATCAAAACAATTGTAAGTCACTTTTTACTTAATTCTTTCAATTCCTAACATCATTAAACATGTTTTTCAATAGAAATCAAAGGTTTTCATGGTAGAATTTCTTGTTTTTGTTAAAATATAGGGTTTTCCGTAAATTGGGAAATTGGACCTCGAATTGAGGTCCGATTTTAAAACAAATCATATACATGAACTCGTGGGGGGATGGGTAACCGAATTTTGGTCCTAACCCCGAGTTCCGACCATGTGGGCCCGGGGTCAAAAATTACTATTCTGGGCAGAATGTTGTAAAAGTTGTAATTGGTCTTAGGAATTAGTTTGTTGAGTAGTATTGATGATATTAAATCAATTGTGTATAGATACGATTGGATTGGAGTCAAATTCGAAAGGAAAAGGCATTGCTACGGATTGAATCATTCGTACAGTTTCGAGGTAAGTGTTTGTTCTATCCTAGCTCGAAGGAATAGGAATTTAGTTATGAATAAATTGTTGATTAAGAGTTATTGGTGTTATACCGGTAATGGAGATAAATTGTTGAAATTATTATCAATTATTGGTTTAAAACCGATAATTATAAATATTGTTAATGCAAAGATTATTGGCTAAATGCCGGTAATATATATATTTATGAATTGGGATCGTGTGGCGCGCCGACCACTTATATATATATTTATGGATTGGGATCGTGTGGCGCGCCGACCACTTATATATATATATATATATTTATGGATTGGGATCGTGTGGCGCGCCGACCACTTATATAATAAGAAATGGGATCGTGTGGCACGCCGACCACAAAATAATCTAAATCTTGGCATTGGCCATAGTTGCCGGTAGCCTATTGATATAGTTGGGAGCGGGTGGTACGCCTACCACAAGATGTAGTTATTGATATAGTTGGGAGCGGGTGGTACGCCTACCACAAGATGTAGTTACTGTGATAGTTGGGAGCGGGTGGTACGCCTATCACGAGATATGAAATGAGAAAGGAATTGAGACATGAAAGTAAGATTTATTCTGTTGATTATATTATTCTGGATATCACGAGTTATTGACTATTATTTCAGAGCAAGGTCTTTCCTTATAAATATTTTGTATATATATATCTATGTGTATTGTAACTCTGTACGGGTTTAAGTGGGTGACCGGCCTTAGCCTCGGCACTAGTTCGTCGGGATAGGCCGAGCACTTACCAGACGACATGGGGTCGGTTGTGCTTGATACTACACTCGCGTTTTTTTTGCGCGAGATACGGAGTTACGGACGACGGCGAGCGCGTAGCGACTTGTGGATTTTCCGACTACCGAGACTACGAGGTAGCCTTGCACGGCGTCCGCGAGACCCGTTGTCTCTTCTATCTATGCTTTTCATTATGTTATCTCATGTAATCGAGATAAACAACTTGTATTTTCTTTCGGACAATTATGTGTATTATTCTTAGAAGTTCGTGAGTATTGTGACACCGATCTTGGGTAGTGTATCATGTTTGGGTTTTTCTTTATCATATTTGACTAAGTCTTCCGCTAAATTTTGATTATTCCGTTGTAATTTATATGTTTTTAATAATAAGTCCTAATAAGAATTTGGTAATTAATGGAGGTGTAATTAATATTTGGCTTGCCTAGCTCCCATTTAGTAGGCGCCATCATGACCCCCGATGGTGGAAAATTAGGGTCGTGACACCCACAATGGGCGCCAAACTGTTTACCCTAAAATTCAGATAATAATAAAACTTATAATGTGATTTTAAAGATATGTGATTTCGTCCAATACCAATTGATAAGCAAAAAAATAGATGAATGAATTAGAGAATAAAATAAATCAAACCAGTGTGCTAGCCAGGTCTCGACCTCGATTCAGGATACTCTTGAGGTGGAATAGTAAGAATAAGTAAATAATAAAGCAACTCCGATGAGCAGTAAGTGAAATAGCAGGAAAGTAACGAGTGTATATATTCTTATCAGTGAAGAATGAGCCTTACATTGGGATCCCTCTTTATATAATAGAGAAGTCCTAAATAAGGTACACTTCTAATTATAGTAGGAAACCATATTAACATCTTATTTCGCCGTAGATTGACATGTTCCGTGTTTTCCGCCACGATCTCCAACCGGTTATGGATATCTCGCCTTTTCATTATTGCATTTCACTGAAAGTCGGTTGTGCTTAGTAATTAGTATTGACTGTTGCTGGCCTCGGTCCCGACATACACTTTGATTTTTGGACTTGATGCCTCGTCTTTGAGCTCGAGCCTAATTCATTACGAGGTTATCACTCCCTTGTCTCGATCAAGTAGCAAAATTGGGTAGACCCAATTTTGACGGTATACACAATTATTAATAAATACAATATCAACAATTGTACGACGGGAACACTACATATAAGACCAAAACTAGAAAATAAACCTCTACTTTCAGATTGTTAAATATATCAACTACTAAGGAATATTCTACCTGCCATTCATATACTCACAGTTGGGGTGTCTGATATATACAGACAAGAACTGAAGGTTTCATCAGGAGTTGATATTGGCTGTAGGGAGATGAAAAAGAATAAAAACTAACCAAAAAAAAAAGGTAAAGAATTATGCTAGAAAGTAGAATTCACATGCAATGGCATGGCTATGAAATTGGGCGTACGTGTAGTGTACTTTCTAAGGAAATTTGAGAAAAAATTTAATTAACGGAAAATACAGTGAAGAAATTTGCAGCAGTACTCAACAATGGTATGATTGATGACATAAGAATTGTCGTATAATGACTGCTATTAGAGAAAATACTTGACCAACAACAGTTGTATCAATTTCACTTTATTTATTAAGATTTTAAGTTGTAGGCATTTGGACATAAAAATTTTATTCCCTCCGATCCAGAATAAGTAATTTTTTAAATGTTTTTACACAGATTAAGAAATCTACTTTTTATTATTAATTACCAATGACATTGATCATATTAACCTTTGCTATTTCTTCAAATAAATACTCATAACATATACTCCAACACTATTTACTCCAAGGGCAATGTAGGAAAAAAATAATTAATTCATTCTTGAAATCTGAAAAAGTCACTTATTTTAGACCATAAAAAAATGCCAAAAAGTTACTTATTTTGGACCGGAGAAAATATACTTTTGTGTATTTTGAAAATATAATAATTGAAGTTAAGTTTGAAATGGTTCTTTCCTCCAACTATTTCAGGCAGACTTTCCTAGACTATTATTCAGCATGTTTAATCACTTTGTTCTCTCAAAATTTAATTCTAAAAATAAACCTTTAATTTCACGTGTAAACCCTGATACCATATTACACATTAAATTGTGTAAGAGTTTGTCAAATGGGTTTAGAATAATCTTCAGTACTCATTGTCTGAGGATTTGAGTTGAATAGTATTATTCTTTTACAATTATAACATTACATTACATTATATCAACTATATAAGAAAGGGGGGTCAAATCTAATTAAGGCCCTTACCTTCCTTTCCCTTTTACTTGGTTATCTTCATAAAAATAAAAAAGGAAAAAAAACACTTGCATTTCTTCTTTGCATTAGCAAAAAAGGCCAGTAGTATTACATTCTATAGAGGCTGAAGAATGACTCAAAAATTAATACTCACTTAATAATTAAAAATTAATGTAAATAATTAATTAATGTCAAGCATATCAAAAGTTCCCCTCATGTGCTTGTCTCCAATAATTGCATCAAAATTCAAAAGATTTCACAATCTTATCTTTAAGCCCCAATAAGGAGAGCTTACTAAGTGCCAAGTACAATAAAATACATAGCACTATTTTTATGAACACGTGTCGAAAAATAATTGCCTCTTCATTGTCTCTGATCCCAAGAATTCTTTGTTAATTGGTGTACACAAATTGACAAGCCTTATATTAGGTGAACTCCCCCTTGTCCATAAACCAGTATTTTATCAAAAGAATTAATATGCTCAACTTGATCCTTCTCAATATTCCCCCTCATTTAACTAATTAATTAATAGTTTATTTTACTGATTTGTGACTAACATTCCAAAAACCAATCAAAAAACATGACGCTAGTACAGTATAATTAATTTAGTATGTTAAAGTAGGTCATTGTATATCTAATTAAGCCTAAAAAGATAAAGGTATCAAACTCTAATTAATCAATCTCTCTCTTTCTCTCTCCAATTATCTTGTTTGCAAACGGCGTTAGCTTAGATTATATAATGTCAAAGCTCGAATATATATTATAGGTGTTTATCGGGCTGGAACGGACAAAATGGAAAATTTTCAGCCCGTTCAGTTAACAGGTGGGTTGTTAGCGGGCTGGAGATAGCGGGCTGCATTTTTGCGGGGTTTTATAGGGTTCGGACTTAAATGGGCTCGGACGGGCTCTGCTAAAAAAAATTTAAATTATATTTTGCTAGCACCCGTACACAAATTTTAAAAAATTAAAATTTAATTCATTAACGGGCTGAACCGGGCTGCAGCCCGTTAACGGGCATAGCAGGTTCCGGTGCACCGATATTCAGAATATGTTCGTCTAAAATTCATTTCCCGTCCAATTCGTCCCAACCCACACTATATGCTACAGTAGCGGCTGAACCGGGCTAACATGAGTTGAAACGGGTTGAAAACGGATCAGCTCGACCCGATTAACAAGTATAATATATATACGAAAAATTCTTAAAGCAGTTTGAGTGACACGAGTTTGAGAAACTTGTATCACTATCGAAAGTTTTATTATAATACTTTTAAACTTTACGTACAAAAAAGTATTTACTAGAAAATCTAAAAAAAATGATAACTAAATTACTCTTTATTACAGATGAAAATTTACTGATAATATTTGAAAATTTGAATTCACATTCAAAATATAGAACTTAATCATATAAAAGACGTGATATGACATAATAGTGAAAAACGAATTCTATAGAGTGAAGGGGGGAGAAATATGAATTATTTAGCATTTAATAAATAAGTTTACATAGGATTCTTATATATCTAATGGCCCATACACTTTGATATATATATTTGTCTTTTGGTTTCAAAACTTAATTATGGCAAAAGAACCACAGAGAAACTTCCCACTACCCTAAACTGAGTAGAGCCCTAGATGAGTGAATGGCTGTCGTTGTTGTGCATGTGTGATAATAAATAAATAAATAAATAAATAAATAAAAATTAAAGAAGATAATGACAGATAGTACAAATTAAAGGCTAATTGTTTTACTCTATATATATGTGAGAGGTTTGTCATAGTCAATCAGCTTTAAGCATCTATTAATGTTTTGTTCCCAATAGCCAGCATCTCATACAACAACAACAACCCATATATTCTCACTTAGTGGAGATTTGTGGAGGATAGTATGTATGCGAACCTTAATTCTATCCAAAAAAAGAGAGCCTATTTTTCAATGACACATGGCTCAAGAAGACAAGAACAACAAATAAGGAGGAATAGTTGATAAAAATTGAAAAATAGGGGTTGCTTACCATCAGAGCAACCCCTCTTGTCAGCCAGCATCTCATACCTTGTGGAAAAAAGAATGTGAAAGAATATATAAAGGGCTTCAATTTCTACACTATGAGATTAATCACTGTAAAAGACTATTTACATACTCAACTCACTTATGAGAGGATAAGCTTGAATTCATTAATAATTTGATAAAAATAATATCCTAATATACTATAATAGGATAAATTATAATTAATGACTGTGTAAAAAAAACTTTTACATTATCAGCATGTATATAACGTCTTTTTCCACATATATTGTCATGTTGACTTGCATGTGCCTGTATCTACCTTCATTTTAAAGCTCAAGGAGAAATAGTACCAGTTGCTGTTATAATTTTGATTTTTGACTAAGAAGAAAAATAATAACATAATTCTTGTTTTCTTCCCTTTTCATTTGATTTGGTGCAAAAAGCATGGAGGAACAAGGCATCAAAAGAACTAAGTTACTCCCTCCCGTCCATATTTAATAAGTGACTATTTTTTATACAAACACAATGTGTAATAAATTTAAAATAATTTTTAAAAATTATGAACTCATTGATATAAAGTACACGCACAAAATACATTTCTAAAGACTAAAGACAGTTTTATAAATAGAAACATGATAATTTATGAAATTGAATAACAAAATTATATAAGTAGAGTATATTTTTTAGATGGTGAGTATTTCTATGTGGGGCAAATTTTTATTTTTTATCAACCTTGATTTTTTTTTTTAAATTATACGTTTCCTTTAAATTTATTTTTATTTTCATATAATATTATAAATAGTTGAAAGACACTTTTTAAATATTTACGTCTTTGGATATAGTAATAATTCAACATAAAGTGGGAAGGAGGGTGAAATACGGTATGTAAATGAAATTAACATCTTATTTATTTATACATAGAGAACCTTGTATACAAGAAATCGTTGAAACCAAACAAGATTAGAAGGTACCTAACTGGTAATAAGTACTAATTTGAATATTAGAAAGAGAGATTAAACTGAAAACAAAATAATTAGATTAAAATCAGTTTAATCATGCTTAATTCAAAATTCAACTCTGCGTATAAAAACAGATTCCAAGTCTAGTGGGGGATGAAAGAATTCCTTGACTTGACCATTATTATAATTACACCTTGAAGAAGTTTTTCTCTTCTTAGGAGCAGGTGGACATGTTAACTTTTTTGATGATAATCTTGATTCTTCGTACGTTGGAGTAGTCGAAAACTCTTCTTCTTCTTCGTCTTCGTCTTCAACATGTTTGTTCTTATTCTTGGTTGTGAATATGGGCTTCAATGGACTCCTTAATGTAATTCCTGCAATGATCCATCCTTTGGTTTCTGACTCTTTAATATTTCCATCTATTGGATGATGACTAGTTTGTTTTTTGGAAAATCCCATTATTTAATTAATTTGATATAAGAATCAAAATTTTGGGTTCCTATATATAGAAGATGAAAAGCTAAAAAGAAGAAGATAAAAAGATTTCTTGTGTTCCCTTATATTGGGAAGAGAATATATTCTCAAAAATCTTGAAGAGAAAGAAAGAAGAAAGGGTTTTATGGATATGAAAAGGGTCTTTGAGATTGATTTTTCAAGCTATGAAACCTTTATTTAAAGAAGAAGAAAGAGAATATTAAATGAGGATGTGAGTTGAAGATTAAACAAGTTGTTGTTTTAATGGTCTCTTTTTTTACTATAAATTTTGCATAGCCTAAAAAACAAAAATTATAGTATGGCGGGGGGGCGGGGGGGGGGAGAAAAAAGAACTCAGGGAAACCGTGACCTAAACAAAAGCTAATAATAAAAAAGGTTTAATTAAAGGCATGGAGAGCAAAAGGAGTGAATGTGCCCGTGAGAATTTCCTGACCACGGGCAGTGTCACAGTGGTAAAAGAATAAAGTTCTTTTTTAAAAAAAAAAAAAAGATTTGATAGTCTTGGCTTTATTTATATTCCTTAGCGCGAGTTTACTTTCTTTTCAGCCGTCAAATTATGAAACTTTTGTAACGGAATTATTCAATATTTGTGTCAATAAGAAATAATAGGTACTCAATATAATAGTTAAGTTATGCGGATATGAATTATTTGAACGCCATTGCAATATAATTATATATATATATATAAATAAAATACAAAGAAGAGTTTTCTACAACAACGTATATATTGTTTCACCATTTGCTTATAATTCCAGTTTAACTTTGGTATTTCCTCTTGAATGCAAGTTTTGGACCTCTCTGTTTATGTAGAATGAATTTTACTGTATAGATCGGAGACGGAGTGAGGATTTTAAAGTTTTGGGTTCTGATCTTATCATAGAACTCTAGCTCGTTTTAGTTATTGGGTTCGCAATTAGATATTTTTATATATTTAATAATTTTTACAATACATATATAATATTTAAGCAAAAGCTATTGGATTCGACTTTAACTCGTAGCTACCACACTACCTCCACCCTGTATAGATGAGCTCTCTAGACATAATTTAGTTACTTTTTGCTTGATAGGATATCAATAGAATTAAATACTTGTAGTTTAGCCCTCTAGGCATAAAATAAATACTCTACCCCTCTCTTAAATAAAATGTGACGACCCAAAGGGTCATCACTTGTTTATTTAATCATTCCGAGCTTTTGAGGTCTTGAAAACCTCATTTTTAGTTGCCTCGATTTGCGTGCACAGTCCGGGCACAAAGCTGGAAAAGATTTATGTTGAAATATGTGAAAAAGTAGAAGAATTTTGATATTAATATTGATATGGTTGACTTCGGTCAACATTTTTGGTAAACGGATCCGGACCCGAGATTGGATGGTCCCGAGAGGTCCGTAGGAAAATATGGGACTTGGACATGTGTCCGGAGTCGAATTCTGAGGCCTAGAGCCCAAGTTATGAATTTTTATGTGAAATTGTTTTTGATGCAATTATTAAAGGAAATAAATTGATAAACATTGGTATCGGGCTCGTATTTTAGTTCCGACGCCCGGTACAAGTCTTAAATATTATATATGTGATTTCGTAAAGTTTGGTGACATTTGGATGTCGTTTGAGATGTTTTGGACCTTGAGTTCCAAGTTAAGAAGTTTTGAAAATCAAAACTATGAAAACCATGAGTTTGGGGCTTGATTTGATTGAAACGAAGTGATATTGGCGATATGATCGCACGAACAAGTCCATAATGTGTTTTTGAGGTTGTGTACATGTTTGGTTTGGAGCCGGGGGGCTCGGGTAAAGATTTGATAGGCCGTTGGATGAAAATCTGAATTTTGAACTGCTGGTTTTTTTCACCCAGCTGTTGGCTTCGCAATTGTGAAGAATTTCTCGCAATTGCGAAGGTGACAGACCAAGGCAGGGTTCGCAAATGCGAACCCTTGATCGCAAATGCGAAGGGCGTCCAGGAAGGCTTGGGTTCGCAATTGCGAACATAACCTCGCAAATGCGAGGCCTTCACTGCCTAGCCATGCTTCGCAAATGCGAACCATTGTTCGCAAATGCGAACAATGCCTTGTACAGCATGTGTTCGCAAATGCGAACATTAGTTCGCAAATGCGAACTATTCGCAAATGCGAACAAATGTTCGCAAATGCGAACTTTCCACCCTTAGCTTATTTTTCAAACTCCAGAAATTGGTCGGGGTTCGCAATTGCGAACCCATGTTCGCAAATGCGAACACGAGACCTGAAAAACACGAATTTCGGTCATTTCTTCATTTTTCACAAAACCAAAACACCCATTTGCGACTCTTCAAGGATTTCTTCTTCATCAAAACGATTGTAAGTCACTTTTTACTTAATTCTTTCAATTCCTAACATCATTAAACATGTTTTTCATTAGAAATCAAATGTTTTTATGGTAAAATTCTTGTTTTTGGTTAGAAAATAGGTTTTTCATAAATTGGGAATTGGACCTCGAATTGAGGTCCGATTTTGAAACAAATTATATACATGAACTCGTGGGGGGATGGGTAACCGGATTTTGGTCCTAACCCCGAATTCCGACCATGTGGGCCCGGGGTTGAAATTTACTATTCATGGCAGAATGTTGTAAAAGTGTTATTTGGTATTAAGAATTAGTTTGTAGAGTAGAATTGATGATATTAAATCAATTGTGTATAGATACGGTTGGATTGGAGCCAAATTGAAAGAAAAGACATTTCCACGGATTGGATTGTTCATAAGCATTCGAGGTAAGTGTTTGTTCTATCCTAGCTTGAGGGAATAGGATTATGTGTTATGTGTTATGTGATCGAGTGCGGTGTATGGGATGTGGTGACGAGCATCCATACACTGGCGTCTAGTATGACCGTGAGTCGTTGAAAAATGATATTTTGAGATATATTACATGTGAATCGTTATTGTTCTCCCTTGTTGGGACTTGTTGTGAAGATAATTATTGATTGCCCTTGATGGGACGATTTATGAATTGTTGTTTCTTTGTTTGCCCTTAACTGTGATTGTTATTTGGGTGAGGAAGAGTGATAATACACGAAGGGTGATGCCGTGCCATGTTTATTTATTTATGCACGAAGGTTAATGTCGTGCCATGTTTATTTATTGATTATGCACGAAGGATCATGCCGTGCCCTGTTATTGAACCATGTACGAAGGATCATGCCGTACTTATGGATGTGAGGATGAGAGTAAAAGCACGAAGGGTGATGCCGTGTACTTTATTTGTTTGTTTGGTGAGGATGAGAGTAAAAGCACGAAGGGTGATGCCGTGTACTTTATTTGTTTATTTGGTGAGGATGAGAGTAAAAGCACGAAGGGTGATGCCGTGCAATTGCTTGCTATTTCTTGAAGTGATATAATTCGTGTTTACATTATATTTTGTTTTCTTTGTGAAATTATTAACCGTGGTTAATTGTTGAATTCTTTAAGATATTCCTTATTGTGTTATTACTTGATATCTCTTGTTATCTTGTGGTATACATATGTATATAGAACTGCACAGGTTTATGTGGGTGTCTGGTCCTAGGCTTGTCACTACTTCGCCGGGATAGGCCAGGCACTTACACACACATGGGGTCGGATTGTGCTGATACTGCACTTCTGTGCGTTTTTGCACAGGTCCAGGTTTTGATCAGGAGCAGCAGCAGTAGAGTCTTGCGTGGGAGCTAATCATATTTGAGACCGAGGTAGCTTGCAGACGTCCGCAGGCCCGGCGTCTCTTTCTTTATTTATGTTATTAGCTGTAGTCTCTTTGTTTCGAGACAAACAGAATTATGTTATATTTCCTTCAGACTCTTATGTGTAGTATTCCATAGTAGTTCGTGAGTTGGTGACTCCACGTCTTGGGTAGAGGATGTCAGTATGATTTTTACTTTGTATTTAATTATTTCTATCTCGATAAAGTATTCCGCAATTATTTAATTACTATTGTGTTAAAAACAGGATAGCATGAATATAGTGGCTTGCCTAGCTATCACGAGTAGGCGCCATCACGATCCCGATGTTGGGGAAAAATCCGGGTCGTGACAAGTTGGTATCGAGCTCTAGGTTACATAGGTCTCACCACTCACGAACAAGCTTAGTAGAGTTTGAGAGGTAGGTACGGAGACGTATGTACTTGTCCTCCAGAGTCTATTGAGTTAGGAAAAAGTCTCTCCTTTGTTCTTTCTTGTCGTGCTACTTGATCCTCAATTACTGATTGAATTTCTATTCTGTCCTTTCGCAGATGGTAAGGACATGCACTTCTTCGTCCGCTGACCAGCAGCCTGAGCCCCAGACAGCTCCTGTGAGGGGCAGGGGCCGAGGCCGTACTAGAGGCCGTGGTAGGGGTAGAGCTCAGCCCCAGGCAGCTACCCCAGAGGTGGAGCCCCATATTGAGATTGACGAGGAGGTTCCGGTTCCAGCAGCTCCAGTGGGCCCAGCTCAGGTCCCAGGAGAGGCTTTGATTACCCGGATCTCCGGGATGCTTTGGTCAGAATAGCGGGATTTATGGATAGCATTGCCAGAGCGGATCTATTATCAGTTGCCCCAGCTACTTCTCAGGCTGGAGGAGGGGCTCAGACTCCTATTGCTCATACTCCGGAGCCAGTAGCTCCTCAGCCTCAGGCACCAGTAATTCAGCCAGCTGTGGCCACTCAGTCAGGTACCACAGCACATGCTGGCGATGGAGTGGCCATGACTTCCGATTCGTTATGGAGGCTGGATCGGTTCTCCAAGCTTGGTAAGGTCATTCAGCTATTGGGTTGCTTCTAGTACAACTCTGAGTACACTCGAGGACGAGCGATTGTTTAAGTTGGGGATAATGTAACGACCCGACCCGTCGTTACGGGAATTTACCACCCCGTCATGTTGCAAGATTATTGCCTGACTCGACCAGCAGGGTCCCCAGCTCTATCATGGGACCAGTTTGCGGAACTATTTATGGAGAAGTTTCTCCCTGCTACTCGGCGGGATTTACTTCGGAGGCAGTTTGAGCGCCTCCATCAGGGCACTATGACAGTTACACGGTATGAGACGAGATTTATTGACTTGGCTCGTCATGCAGTGGTGATACTTCCCACGGAGCGGGAGAGGGTCCGCGGATTTATAGATGGGCTTAATCAGCCGATTAGACTCCGGATGGCTATGGGCGTGGGGAGTGACATATCATTTTAGGAGGCGGCCAATGCGACCCGCAGAGTTGAGATGGCTCTTGCTAGGGAGGCGGTTATTCTTCGGATAAGAGGCCTCGTCGTACGGGTAGATTTGGTGGTTCTTCCTCCGGTAGCGAGAGAATCCTTTGATAGAGGCCGGTCTTCCGGGCCTTTTCATTCCGCCCTTCGAGCCGCGGGGTGGATCGGGTGATCGTGGTTCTCGGGGTATTATTCGGACCGGTCTCCTATTAGTGCTCGGCCTCTTCGGAGCGTTCGTAGAGGCCATTCGGGTCGTCGGGGCCAGCAGCCCCTATCAGTCTCAGAGTTGCTACGGTTGTGGCGACCCGGGTCATTTTCAGGGATTGCCCTATAGCGGCGGGCAACTCTCGGCGGCGAGGTCCTCGTCCCATGATTCGAGCCCCGGTCGACCCTCGGCCGCCCGGCCAGCCGGAGGCGGGGGTAGGGATTATAGAGGTGGAGGTCGAGACCGTAGAGGTGGAGACCGTCCGGCGAGAGGTAGAGGTCAGCCAGTTGATGGTCGTCCTAGAGACGCAGCTCAGAGGGGAGGTGCGGATCCCCGATTCTATGCTTTACCAGCCAGGCCAGAGGCAGAGGCATCAGATGCTGTGATTACAGGTACTATTCTTGTGTGTGACAGAGGTGCTTCAGTATTATTTGACCCTGGATCTACATATTCCTATGTGTCTTCCTACTACGCACCGTATTTGGCTGTGCCCAGCTATGCTCTGGATATTCCAGTTTATGTGGCTACGCCAATGGGTGACTCTATTGTAGTCGATCGGGTGCATCGTTCGTGCGTAGTTATATTTGGGGGTCTTGAGACCCGTGTTGATCTGTTGCTCTTGGATATGGTAGATTTTGATGTCATATTGGGGATGGATTGGTTGTCCCCATACCATGCTATTCTTGATTGTCATGCTAAGACTGTCACCTTAGCCTTGCCAGAATCACCCCGATTAGAGTGGAAGGGTACCTCAAGCCACTCCGTTCGCACTGTTATTTCTTATGTTAAGGCTCGACGTATGGTCGAGAAGGGGTGTTTAGCTTATTTGGCTTATGTTCGTGATTCCAGTGCAGAAGTTCCTTCCATTGATTCAGTCCCTATTGCACGGGAGTTTCCTGAGGTTTTTCCTTCAGACCTGCCGGGCATGCCACCTGACAGGGATATTGACTTCTGTATTGATTTGGCACCGGGCACTCAGCCCATCTCTATTCCACCCTATCGTATGGCCCCGCCGGAGTTAAAGGAGTTGAAGGATCAGTTGCAGGACCTTCTTGAGAAGGGCTTTATCAGGCCCAGTGTTTCCCCCTGGGGAGCACCTGTATTATTTGTAAAGAAGAAGGATGGCTCGATGCGTATGTGTATTGATTACCGGGAGTTAAACAAGGTGACTATCAAAAATAAATATCCACTGCCGAGGATTGATGATTTGTTTGACCAGCTCCAGGGAGCGAGGGTATTCTCTAAGATAGACTTGAGGTCGGGCTACCATCAGCTGAAGATCAGGGCGGCTGACATTCCTAAGACAGCCTTTCGCTCTAGATATGGGCATTATGAGTTCTTGGTCATGTCCTTCGGGTTGACCAATGCCCCAGCAGCATTCATGGAGTTGATGAATCGGGTATTCAGGCCTTACTTAGATCCGTTCATGATAGTCTTCATAGATGACATCCTGGTATACTCCCGCAGCCAGGAAGAGCACGAGCAACACCTCAGAGTGGTTCTTCAGACTCTAAAAGATAACCAGCTATATGCCAAATTTTCTAAATGTGAGTTACGGTTGAGTTCGGTAGCATTACATTGTATCAGTGGAAGGTATTTAGGTAGACCCAAAGAAGATTGAGGCAGTCCAGAATTGGCCTCGACCAGCTTCAGTGACTGAGATCCGGAGTTTCTTGGGATTAGCAGGTTACTACCGTCGTTTTGTAGAGGGGTTTTCTTCAATTGCAGCCCCGATGACCAGGTTGACCCAGAAGGGTGTCCAGTTTCAGTGGTCAGAGGAGTGCGAGGCGAGCTTTCAGAAGCTCAAGACAGCCTTGACCACCGCACCAGTGTTGGTACTACCTACAGGTACAGGGCCTTATACAGTTTATTGTGACGCATCTCGTACAGGGCTTGGAGCGGTATTGATGCAGAATGGTAAGGTTATCGCTTATGCTTCGAGGCAGTTAAAGATACATGAGAAGAATTATCCAGTTCATGATCTTAAGTTAGCAGCAGTGGTTCATGCCTTAAAGATCTGGAGGCATTATCTATATGGTGTGACATGTGAGGTGTACACTGATCACAAAAGCTTACAGTATTTGTTCAAACAGAAGGAGTTGAATCTACGACAGCGGAGATGGTTAGAGTTGCTAAAAGACTATGATGTTACTATATTATATCACCCGGGTAAGGCCAATGTGGTGGCCGATGCATTGAGTAGAAAGTATGCCGGCATGGGTAGTCTTGCATATATTCCGGTCAATCAGAGACCATTAGCTCTAGATGTCCAGGCCTTAGCCAACCGGTTCGTGAGATTAGACATTTCTGAGCCTAGCAGAGTGTTAGCCTGCACGGTCGCTCGTTCTTCCTTATTAGAGCGTATCCGTGAGAGGCAATTTGATGATCCTCATTTGCGTGAGTTGAGAGATACAGTACAGCAGGGAGGTGCCACACAGGTAAATCTAGATGATGATGGGGTATTGAAATTGCATGGTCGAGTTTGTGTGCCCAATGTCGAAGGAATTCGAGAGTTGATCTTAGCAGAGGCCCACAGTTCGCGGTATTCTATTCACCCAGGTGCCGCGAAGATGTACCAGGACTTACGGCAACACTATTGGTGGCGCGGAATGAAGAAAGATATCGTTGCGTATGTCGCTCGGTGTCTAAATTGTCAGCAGGTGAAATATGAGCACCAGAGACCTGGTGGTGTATTCCAAAGGATTGAAATTCCCGAGTGGAAATGGGAGCGGATCACTATGGACTTCGTTACTGGACTTCCTTTGACTCAGAGGAAATTTGATGCTATTTGGGTCATTGTTGATAGGTTGACCAAATCAGCACACTTTATTCCAGTATCCGTCTCCTACTCGTCGGAGAGGTTAGCGGAGGTTTACATTAGGGAGATTGTTCGTCTCCATGGGGTGCCGGTATCTATTATCTCTGATCGGGGTACGCAGTTTACCTCGCGGTTCTGGAGAGCGGTTCAGCAGGAGTTAGGCACCCAGGTTCAGTTGAGTACAGCATTTCATCCTCAGACGGATGGCCAGTCCGAGAGGACTATTCAGATTCTTGAGGACATGCTTCGAGCCTGTGTTATTGATTTCGGAGGCTCGTGGGACCGGTTTCTGCCATTAGCAGAGTTCGCCTACAATAACAGTTACCAATCTAGCATCCAGATGGCCCCGTATGAGGCGTTGTATGGTAGGCGATGTCGATCACCAGTTGGATGGTTTGAACCGGGAGAGGCTCAGTTGTTAGGAACAGACTTAGTTCAGGAGGCCTTGGATAAGGTCAAGACTATTCAGGAGAGATTGCGTTCAGCTCAGTCTAGGGAAAAGACTTATGCGGATCGTAAGGTTCGAGATGTAGATTTCATGGTTGGTGAACGAGTATTGCTCCGGGTGTCGCCTATGAAGGGCGTGATGAGGTTTCGGGAAGAAGGGCAAGCTCAGCCCTAGGTATATTGGTCCATTTGAGATTCTAGACGAGTGGGAGGGGTGGCTTACAGACTAGCTCTGTCGCCTAGCTTATCAGCTGTGCATCCAGTTTTTCATGTATCTATGCTTCGGAGATACCACGGCGATCCCACACATGTGTTAGACTTCAGTAATGTCCAATTGGACAATGATCTATCTTACGAGGAGGAGCCGGTAGCCATTCTAGACCGGCGACAGTTGAGGTCGAAGAGTTATCCTTCTGTGCGTGTTCAGTGGAGAGGCCAGCCTCCTGAGGCATCGACCTGGGAGTCCGAGTCTGATATGCGGAGCCGCTACCCACACTTGTTTCCTGACTCAGGTACTTCTTTCTTTTGTCCGTTCGAGGACGAACGGTTGTTTTAGAGGTGGAGATTGTGACGACCCGAAGGGTCATCACTTATTTAATTAATCATTTCGAGCTTCTGAGGCCTTGAAAACCTCATTTTTAGTTGCCTCGATTTGCGTGCACAGTCCGAGCACAAAGCTGGAAAAGATTTATGTTGAAATATGTGAAATATGTGAAAAAGTAGAAGAATTTTGATATTAATATTGATATGGTTGACTTCGGTCAACATTTTTGGTAAACGGATCCGGACCGAGATTGGATGGTCCCGAGAGGTCCGTAGGAAAATATGGGACTTGGACATGCGTCCGGAGTCGAATTCTGAGGCCTAGAGCCCAAGTTATGAATTTTTCTATGAAATTGTTTTTGATGTAATTGTTAAAGGGAAATAAATTGATAGACAGTGGCATCGGGCTCGTATTTTGGTTCCGACGCCCGGTACAAGTCTTAAATATTATATATGTGATTTCTGTAAAGTTTGGTGACATTTGGATGTCGTTTGAGATGTTTTGGACCTTGAGTTCCAAGTTAAGAAGTTTTGAAAATCAAAACTATGAAAACCATGAGTTTGGGGCTTGATTTGATTGAAACGAAGTGATATTGGCGATATGATCGCACGAACAAGTCCATAATGTGTTTTTGAGGTTGTGTACATGTTTGGTTTGGAGCCGGGGGGCTCGGGTAAAGATTTGATAGGCCGTTGGTTAAATTTCTGAATTTTGAACTGCTGGTTTTTTTCACCCAGTTGTTGGCTTCGCAATTGCGAAGAATTTCTCGCAATTGCGAAGGTGACAGACCAAGGCAGGGTTCGCAAATGCGAACCCTTGATCGCAAATGCGAAGGGCGTCCAGGAAGGCTTGGGTTCGCAATTGCGAACATAACCTCGCAAATGCGAGGCCTTCATTGCCAAGCCATGCTTCGCAAATGCGAAGCATTGTTCGCAAATGCGATGCCTTCACTGCTAAGCCATGCTTCGCAAATGCGAAGCCTTCTTCGCAAATGCGAAGGAGCCTGGTTCGCAAATGCGAACAAATGTTCGCAAATGCGAACTTTCCACCCTTAGCTTATTTTTCAAACTCCGGAAATTGGTCGGGGTTCGCAATTGCGAACCCATGTTCGCAAATGCGAACACAGAGACCTGAAAAACACGAATTTCGGTCATTTCTTCATTTTTCACAAAACCAAAACACCCATTTGCGACTCTTCAAGGATTTCTTCTTCATCAAAACGATTGTAAGTCACTTTTTACTTAATTCTTTCAATTCCTAACATCATTAAACATGTTTTTCATTAGAAATCAAATGTTTTTATGGTAAAATTCTTGTTTTTGGTTAGAAAATAGGTTTTTCATAAATTGGGGAATTGGACCTCGAATTGAGGTCCGATTTTGAAACAAATTATATACATGAACTCGTGGGGGGATGGGTAACCGGATTTTGGTCCTAACCCCGAATTCCGACCATGTGGCCCCGGGGTTGAAATTTACTATTCATGGCAGAATGTTGTAAAAGTGTTATTTGGTATTAAGAATTAGTTTGTAGAGTAGAATTGATGATATTAAATCAATTGTGTATAGATACGGTTGGATTGGAGCCAAATTGAAAGAAAAGACATTTCCACGGATTGGATTGTTCATAAGCATTCGAGGTAAGTGTTTGTTCTATCCTAGCTTGAGGGAATAGGATTATGTGTTATGTGTTATGTGATCGAGTGCGGTGTATGGGATGTGGTGACGAGCATCCATACACTGGCGTCTAGTATGACCGTGAGTCGTTGGAAAATGATATTTTGAGATATATTACATGTGAATCGTTATTGTTCTCCCTTGTTGGGACTTGTTGTGAAAATAATTATTGGTTGCCCTTGATGGGACGGTTTATGAATTACTGTTTCTTTCTTTTCACTTAACTGTGATTGTTATTTGGGTGAGGAAGAGTGATAATGCACGAAGGGTGATGCCGTGCCATGTTTATTTACTTATGCACGAAGGTTAATGTCGTGCCATGTTTATTTATTGATTATGCACGAAGGATCATGCCGTGCCCTGTTATTGATTATGCACGAAGGATCATGCCGTGCCCTGTTATTGAACCATGTACGAAGGATCATACCGTACTATGGATGTGAGGATGAGAGTAAAAGCACGAAGGGTGATGCGTGTACTTTATTTGTTTATTTGGTGAGGATGAGAGTAAAAGCACGAAGGGTGATGCCGTGCAATTGTTTGCTATTCCTTGACTTGATATTACTTGTTTTTCCATTATATTTTATTTGGGTGATGCCGTGCAATTGTTTGGTTAATTGTTGAAATCTTTAAGATATTCCTTATTGTGTTAATACTTGATTATTTCTTGTTATTTTGTGGTACACATATATATATTGAATTGCACAGGTTTATGTGAGTGTCTGGTCCTAGGCTTGTCACTACTTCGCGGGGATAGGCCAGGCACTTACCAGCACATGGGGTCGGTTGTGCTGATACTACACTTCTGTGCGTTTTTGCACAGGTCCAGGTTACGATCAGGAGCAGCAGCAGCAGTAAGTAGATTGCGTGGGAGCTAATCATATTTGAGGCCGAGGTAGCTTGCAGACGTCCGCAGGCCCGGCGTCTCTTTCTTTATTTATGTTATTAGCTGTAGTCTCTTTGTTTCGAGACAAACAGAATTATGTTATATTTCCTTCAGACTCTTATGTGTAGTATTCCATAGTAGTTCGTGAGTTGGTGACTCCACGTCTTGGGTAGAGGATGTCAGTATGATTTTTACTTTGTATTTAATTATTTCTATCTCGATAAAGTATTCCGCAATTATTTAATTACTATTGTGTTAAAAACAGGATAGCATGAATATAGTGGCTTGCCTAGCTATCACGAGTAGGCGCCATCACGATCCCGATGTTGGGGAAAAATCCGGGTCGTGACAATACCTTTCTTATTTTTTTTATTTCTATTGTAAATTTAGAGTTTATAGAGCTTTATAATTCGTCCATAATAGTAGTCTTTTACTAATAAAATCATTTGATGTTAAGAAAACACTACGACATGCAAGTATTGACACGGCTAATACTACTCATATTATGTACATACCTAACTTAAAACAAACCATGAAGGTTATTTCTAAAAAATATAACTTCCAAAAGTATCAAGAAAGTCTCTATATCATGTTTTTAATAAAACAAAAACCACTAAATCATAATATATAACATAGTCTAACCTTAGACATACAAGAACTTTTGACTGCAAATACATAAATTTCAGCTAAATTTAGATGTGGTAATTCAGTTTCCTTACATATATAGAAGGGTAGCTTTGGGTCCTAACCACGAATGTGAAGTATTAAATTCAGAAATTTCCGGACTTCGACAAATTAATACTGTATTCAATTTTAGATTAATTTCCCACAAAAAGTTTTTACTTGAAATTCTTTAGGTTAATGTTAGTTTGGATTTAAGAAAATGTATTTTATGATCTATTTTTACATTTAGGTATCTAGACTTCTAATCCATCTCATTTCCATTATGCTACAAAAAAATATACTTACTCCAGCTCACAATAAGTGACCAATTTATCTTGGACACATCCATTAAGGAAATATTAAATTTTAAACAAAAATAGTTAGTGTGACCAAACTACCCTTAATTAAATATTGTAGCATAATTTAATGTGAGGAGTAAAATAGTTTTTAGGGATACATACATAAGGGTAATTTTAGAAAAACAAAATATATTTTTTTTATTATATAAATGTACACTTATTTTGAACCAAAAAAAAAATTGATCACTTATTATGGACCGGAACAGGAAGGAGTAGTTCATAAAAGTAGACAGTCCACGAAAGTATATGTAGTACTAGTTGGTTACCATCAATATTTAAAGTCAACGAGGTTTTAATATGGTCTTAATTACTATCTTAATTCAATTAAATGCAGAATGGACGTGAAAAATTTATGAGGTAAATCTATACACCACAAAGTAAATCTAATAAGTCTTATATAACATAAATGAAGGCTAAATAGAGGGGGGAAAGGAAAAGGTTACGGTCAAGTAGTGTACAATAATTTCTTTGTTTATGAGAATTGCAGTAATTGTAAAACAATATACAGTACAATAAATACTCCTTTTACATCCTGGAATAGCCTTGGTGGTCTTCATATTGCTCCATGAACTCATCGTTGAACTTTTTGAAACTTGACATTATTGCAGGCATCTCTTCTTCAGCTGGTAATATGGTTGTCCTTAGGTGGAACACCCTACATACACAAGCTTTTCTTTGAGCCCAAAACTTATTGTTAGCGGAAACGTAAAAGAAAGAACACAAGATTTAACGTGGTGAGTTCAAGTCTCCCCAAGAGAAAGATTGGAAGTTCTTGAAGGAAGGATGTCGAGGGTCTATTTGGAAATAGTCTCATACTGAGGGGCAATTGAGGTTTTAACAGCTAATTAAATGAAGGAAACTCGAGAGAAGGGAGGAAAGGGAGTTTCTGAGAACGCGCATTTGGTTATTGAATATGAAAGGATAATAAACTCACCCTTCCTTTTGACCAAATCCCGAACCAGGGACAGTGGAGATGCCAGTTTCTTCCAACAGCCTGAGACAATAGAACACGTCGGGAACTTTCCCAAGCTTCTTTGCAGCCTCTATTGCTTTAGGAGGCAGTCGTATTTGTGGGAAAGAATACATTGCACCTGCAAAGATTTCCTCAGAAAGTTAGTGGGAGCTCATTTGGCATTTTGATAGAACACAAGAACTAGATCCAGTGAGCTTTTCACTTGCCTTCAGTGAAATTACAAACAACATTTCTGCAGCTGTTGAAACCATCAGTCATCATGTGTGCCCTCTTCCTTAGTGATTCGAGGATGCCCTTACTGCAATCAGAATAAACTAGTATTCGTAACCAAAAGCGAGAAAGTGTTTCTGTAGAAAGATAATGATTTAAATCCATGTTTTTCCAAAAAAAAAACAAAAGAAGAAAAAGCGGTGAATTGTGCTGCTTGTGACTCTAATCCCCAGCTACTTTAATTCACTGTCAGTGACTCCAGAGTCCAGACGTCAGGAGTAAACATGAAGTTGCAATGTGATCAATGACCCCCATGTAATTGTAATGCTGGGAGTTATGTTGGGGAGAAGTGCATTCTTTTGACAAAGTTCGAATGACCAAAGCAATTCTAATGGTTCTGCTTATCAAAATGTTCTCATACTAATGCATTTTAAAGTCATAGATGTATTTATAACTTTAAACTTCTTTAGAACTCACTAGTTCAAAGATAAGAGCAACTCAGGGGACAATTTTTCAATTCCTTAAAAGAAGTTCAAGAATTTCATCAAGGACTGATGTCAGAAGTCATACCTCTCTCTGACATATTGGTCATATGAGATATCTCCAGGTTTTGGGGGATTTACCATTAGCCCCATCTGTAAGATACAAAGGAACGGGACATTTCTTGTCAGATGTCAATTAAACAGGGCAAACTAGAGCTAACATATTGGATTGGTATTGGAAATAAGATGTTGCTCAATTAAGATTATCCGGAGGAGACAAGTAAAAATTGACTTACAAATATCTGTCCAGGTACATTTGGACTGAGCGATATTGAAGCAACCTTGTATATTTCTTCGACAGACTGCAAACATCAAATGCGAAAAAAGGAAAGGCTGGGTCTTAGGTACATAGACTTCAATACCAAAAAAGATGTGATAGGTACATCAAGTCCAAATCCAAGAAAAACTTACATTGTCAGACTATAATATGACCATTAAGTATCATAACGTATATCCTTGTGAATAGCTTTTTTTTTTTAAAAAGATAAAGATAAACTACACCATTGTGAATAGTACAAAATGATGTCCACTTAAAAGAACCAATCTAATCTCTTTTAAATTATTCTAATCAACTGACGAACCATGTCTTAATCCTAAACTAGTTACGGCGATACGAATCATCTCTATCCACCCTGCCCTATCCGGGCCTTCTTGGTTCCATTACTAATAATTTCTGTTTCAAGGCATCAGGGCTATCTAGAGCTAATAATATTGTAACTCTCGCCCCTTACTCTTACACTGGCATGCAAGTCTTTAACTAGCCTTATAAAGCTCCTGCCAAACACTGAACCTAAAATGAGTGTGATAACAACAACTAAGTCTTAATTCCAACTAGTTGGTATCTCATAAATGGATCGTCCATAAATGGGTCATTGCCCAATCCAGCCCAAAGTAAATTTGGGTTAAGATGGGCTGGGTCAAGATGGGCTAAACAATGGGTCATAACCCAACCCGCCCAATATGACTCATATTTTAGAATCATGCTCATCTTGCATAAAAATTTATTTTAGGGGGATTGCGCTCGAGGTGGGTGGTGGGGGGAGGGGGGCATGGGGGAGGAGGGGGGCAAATAAAATAATAGAAAATTAAAAATACAACAAAAAAAGGAATTTTGTAGGGATTTTGCGTGGCGAGGGAGGGGTAGGGGCTAGGGGGTAGGGAGTATGGTGGGGTGGTAGAAAAATTGAAAAATAAAAATAGAAATTTAAAAATAAAAATAAAAAAGTAAAATTTCTAGATAAGTTAGGTTGCGGGGGTAAGATGTGTGTCGGGGGTATTGGTAGGGTGGGGTGCGGTGCAGTGAGGTGGCAGAAAAACTCAAAAATATAGAAAATAGGAATTTAAAAATAAAAATAAAAACTAAAAATTTTTTTAGGGGGTTTACGCCGGGGGGAGGGGGGAGGTTAGGTCGGGGGTATGGTGGGATGGGGTGGATGGCAGAAAAACTGAAAAATAAAAAATAAAAATCTAAAAAAAAATAAAAATAAAAATTTTTTAAGGGATTTGCACCTATGGTAGGTTTGGGGTAGGGGTATTGGGGGAGGGTAAGGGTAGGGTGGATGATGTAGAAAATATAATAATTGAAAATTAAAAATACAATAAAAAAATTGTATCTTTTATAGGGGTTTTGTGCGGGGTGGAGGTATAGGGGGTGGGGTGGGGTAGGTGAGTGAGTGGCATAGAAAAACAAAAGAACAGAAAATTAAAAAAAAAAAAAAAAAAAAAAAATGGAGCAACTAAGTAAATTTCTAGATAAGTTAGGTTGATATACTTTGTTTGGTGTGAGTTTCATGGGTTGTATTTGGGCTGTTAAATGGGTCAAAATGGGCTATAAAAAATAATGAGTTAACTTACTCTCGCCCCTTACTCTTACACTGGCATGCAAGTCTTTAACTAGCCTTATAAAGCTCCTGCCAAACACTGAACCTAAAATGAGTGTGATAACAACAACTAAGTCTTAATTCCAACTAGTTGGTATCTCATAAATGGATCGTCCATTTTCTTTCTATTCTTTTTTAGTTAATGTTCTTAGCTAATCCACATTGATTTTGAGAATGTAAGCCTTTTAAGACTTTCCCAAAATGTGAAAATGAGTCGTATATGCACACTACAAGGTACTATGGCAACCCCAGTAATACTTATCTTTAGATCACGACATTTTTCATTATCACTACAAGAGTTATGCTTATGTAAACCACGACACACAACTTGGCACCGAGGGATAAGCACTTTACTAAAAGCAAGAATTATCTATTATATATCTATCCCTACAGTTTGAATTACAAGCAAAAGACAAACCTTTGGAGGAATGTTGGTCATCTCAAAGTATCCTCCACGTTGTCCACATTCACCCCAATATCCTTTGGAGACAGTGTGAAATGAAACAAGCTGAAGCTCCTTGCTTATGGGTGGGCCCATATCCAACAAAACCTTCATATTTGAAGAACAACATTTGAAATGAGTATTGTAGGATCTGAAGATACTGGTAGGTTAATAAATTCGTTAAGAAGAAATTTAGCACATCTACCTTTCTTGCACTTATGAAGGGGCGCTCATCTTGGTAAATGTTTTGCTGATAAACTTCATCTCCAAGTAATACTAAACTCTCTTGGTGACAGAATTGAATTATTTGCTTAAGATTTGCCACACTAAGACATTGTCCAGTGGGATTTCCTGGGTTTATAATCACCATAGCCCGTACCTAGGCAGACAAAAAAATGTATGGCTAATTAAAATGCACACATAAGATGCTTTAACATATCAAAAGCAAAAAGTAGTGCAGCCTTTATATGCAGCCAGATCCAAATGTTTGTGTGGGCAAAAGGAACCAATCCCCATAGAATAGGTTTTACGTTTCGCCTGTTTTTGAAAATATTTCTAGTATTCAGTCCTACATGTGCTTAACGTCCACCAACCCTAAAAGTTGCTAATAAAAGTGAATTTCAGTGAACCTTACATGTGCTTAACGTCCACCAAACCTAAAATTTGTTCATAGATTGAATTTCAGTGAACCATACTCAGAATTCACACACACGTCATGTTTGTCTACATATATATGAAAGCAGAAGTACAGTATACTCACAGTTATTCCCTTGTATCGCGCCTGTGCAACTGATTGACGAAGGTCATTAACATCAAGACCCCAGTTTGCGGTCTCTTCAAGATAGTATGGCACAAGAGAGCCCCCTAATAATTGTATTGAAGCAGAGTATAGCGGATACTGGGGAACAGGGACCAATATCTAGCAACAAATGTGCACTCATTAAAAATATGATAATGCATGTAAAATATAGGACCAGGAGGTGCTAAAAGAAGGAACTGTTTAAGTTAAAACCAGATGTATGAAGGGAGACAGAAAGAGAATATGAAGAGGAAATCCGTGCTATTCATATCAAATTATCAATTACCCCATCACTTGGGCCGCGAATGACAGTATTCAAGATCTGCATCACACCTTTGCTAGCACCATCTGTGAGAAATATGAGTTCTGGATCACTGTCAAACAAAATAACTACTACTGTTAGTTCAAGAATCAAATTGAAGAAATCAAACCAGACCAAGTAAACGGAAAGAGCAATCTATAACCTTGGATATCCATCACGTCTCTCAATGAATTCTGCAACTTCTTTCCTTACACCAGGTGTGCCACGGGAGTCACTGTAAGCACCTAATTGACCAGCAATATAGAATACATCATCCGTAGCTAAAAAATTACTGTCACAAAACTGTGCCTAAATCATTTATGTTGCTTGAAACTGCGTGCAATAACAAGAGCACAGATCAATAGCGAGACAGGATTTCAGCTTCAAAGTCAAGTGGCTGTAGTCTAATTTAGCTTTTGTGCATTGAGGAAGGAATAAAATTCATAACCCCTAATATCACCAGTTCCGAAGTTACACTCCAACTATCACCTCCCAAGGGATAAAAAGTTGGTAGTCCTTTAGATATAAAAAGTTACAGAGACTAAAGAAGTTACATGTGAAACAACACTGTATATTTCACAAACACAATGGACAAACTACAAGCAGGACCAAAGAGTAAACGGTGAAACAAAAATATGAAAATCATTAAAATACAAAAAAGAAAATAAACAAATGAATAACTTCTGACATGAAAGGAAGAGGAAAAATAGAGTGATAGCACAAGAAGGTGCAATTTAACAATTAAAGGTTATCTGAGAAAGGATACCTAGACCTCCAGAAGTCATTGCAAGATAATGTTTAGCCCTTGCAATTGCATCAGCAGGGAATAAGAATCCCACGTTAGGATCATCCAATAAAAATGGAGCTTGACACAGAGCAATGACCTGAAATATAGAGTCCAAAGTTTATACATGTACCAAAACCTCAAGCATCTCATAGAACAGGCATTCAGCAACTGTGACAAACCTGGCGAGGAAATGTCAGTGGCTTCTGTCCAAGAGCATGGGGATTACCAACATTGGTAAAGATGATCTGTAGAATAAGAGGAATAATGAAACTGTATACACGTGCTTCGGATGAATTAAACAAGAGATATGTGATGCTTTAACGCGTTTTCTTAGTTATATGCCACTTAATGGTATTCATTCAAACGATTCAAAAATATTAGGACTTAGATAATTCTTCCTAGTACAGAGGTGAGAGGACTCTGGAACAGATTAATCAGTATTAATGTATAAAATGTTCAATGGCGGCATCATGTAAGAAGAGCATGTACTTTCTCAACATACTAGATCAGGATTGTGTAGATGATGAATTTCCATGGGATTCAAATAGGTTTTGGCAACAATTCATGCTCTATACAGATGACTTATTCAATGTTTAGAATCTTTCCAATTGCCTAAAGTTTTCTTATAGTTCACTGATTATAATGGTCTAATAGATAATAATCCTACTGCGTGCTGGAATGTTGAACTATGAGTGACTGAAAGAGGGTAAATAGACAATAATACCTAATTTATGCAGAATCTCTTAGAGGAAAAAGAGACGAATAAGTTGACAAAACTTATACCTTTTTGCCTTCCTTCTGAAGCTCAGAAGCTCGAAGGTAAAGCTCACCCCTGACAGCATATTGGCACTTCTTAACATTTTCATTCAGATTGTCATAGTCTAATGGCTTAGAAGACATTATAAGGAATTAGAGTTTTCTCTTTGTTCAAACTCCAAGCAAAGTGATGGCCGTACGGGCAGTCTAGCAGCTTAGCTCAAAACCTACAATTACATGAAGAAACTATAAGCAGTAAAAAGGAACAATGACTGCAAAACAACAAGAAATCAAAAACAAAAAAGATTAAACATATCACTTGATACTCCGTTGACCAAAATCATCAAGCCATATTATAATACCACAACTTCCAGATATAAAAATGCCAAATGCAATAAAAAATTATTATACGCAAGAAAAGTAGCAATCGAGTTACATATAATGTATGGACAATCTATCAGTAGGTCCATGATTTCAATTTTAGCGACAATAGAAATTGAAAAGGAAACAGTAGTAGTATGAGCTGGGAACTAGCAAAACAACAATGCATGTGACCACACACACCCAAATCAATATCTGCATTCACTAAGTATCATAACAGAGACCGTTTACAAAATTTAACAAACACGCATTCAAGGTTGGACCTAATGGTTAATAAAGTGGGTGCAGACCTTAAGGCCAGGGTTGAGAAACAGTAGCACAACCAGATTTTTCACTAAGGGAATTCAAATTATAAAGAAGTAAACACGTGAGGTATGCAAAGGGATTCAACACATAGTATATACAGATTTTTATAAAATTGACCTATCTACACTGTAATTTTTCGGCAAAAAGGTGTCAATTGACTCTCGTTGCACAAGGGCAGCTTCGCCCCCGTTTACAACCAAAAAACAAAAACAAAAATGCGAGGTAATTTACTTGCATCTGGCTAAACCTTAGTGGGCAGAGTTAACCGATATCGATGCTGGTCAGAGGCAACAAGGTGCAATAGTAAAGGTGCGCACTGGCCCAACACCACCATTAAAAAAATAGAATTTAACAAACTCTTTGAAGTAAGCAAATGCTAGCCAATAAAACTCCCCAAAAAAAACTGTTTTGTGAGGAAGTATTAGATATGAACGCATGAGAAATCAATCACATATTCACAACACGACGAAATCAAGAAAGATGACACTAAATCCTCAAGTATACATAGAAGAAAGACAAAAATCTTTGTACGTAAGCATTCTTTTTCGATCCAATTAAACATCAACGGAACACACAAAGAATAGGCAGAATCACAAAAACAAACAAAATCTTTAAGTGCCTATCTTATTAAAATGCACAAAATTTTGTTACGATATTGGACTCTCACATATAGAACCCAAGTTTTCATGAAATGGGTTTATTTTATTTTAAATAAATAAAAAACAACTTCAAGAGGAAATCGCTTACAGTTAGAGCCAAGTGTAATCTGAGCCCTGGTGCAGAACTCAGAAGTCAGTCAGTTCTGTTTGAAGTGAAAATGAGAAGTGCAATTGTTTTGGGTGTGAGCCAAATAGGATAATTTTATAATGTGTGTATATGTGGCCAAGTGTCAAGGCATAAATTCCAAGGTGAAACCACAACCACTGAACAATTGGTAGAATGGATTATTCTGTACATTACATTTTTGAACTTATTATACAATCACAAATTTGGAGATAAAGCAAATCGTGGTGCTGCTTCAAACTTTAGAATTGTGGTTTTGGTTCTTGATATTGATGTCGCCCTCATTTTGCCAACGACCATTTTACTTTTTCTATTAATCAATCAATCAACTAGAGTCGTTTTGTTCCGAACAAAGTTAAATTATATCAAAATCTTTAATATAAAATATGTTTTCGTTTCTATGTGAACTTAATTGATTAGATACCGAGTTTAAGAAAAATAAAGATTTTTGAAATTTTTGGTCCTAAACAAGTCAAAAACGGACCCAGAGTATTTTTGTGGTTATGAAAATTTTTAGTAGAATCTAAATTGTTACCAAATTTAGAAAGGGATTATTCTTTTTTAAACAGACTAAAAAGAAAATAGGTTCACATAAACTAAAATAGGGAGTATTATATACTGATATTAATTAGTACCAACAATAAATACGAAATAAAAACAATTTCAAATTTTATACCTGAATTAATATAATAACCAATTGACCCAAAGAAAAAGGGCCAAATTATCAATTCCAGTAACCAAACGACCCCAAGAGGAAGGGCCAAAAGCTGCATAATCATGATAACAAAACTATATTGGGAAAAAAAATGAAGACAAAATTGTTGAATTGAAATTGAGATTACGTGTATTCAAGACAAAAGGAAAAAGGTAAGTCTTGTGGACTGCAGATGGCTAACCACTAAGCGACTTGTAATGATACAAGTACTTGAATTTGGTTGAGCCTCAGTTTTGTTGGGTTATATGAGGCCCAATATGCAACATCTTCTTTCTTTTTTGCTAAACCCAACGTGTAATTTTGGGGTAAAATTCAAAAATAGTCAGATTTACAAATAATAAATGAAAAATAATTATAAGTTTTAAAAGTAATAGAAACTTAGTCATTTTTCATATAAAATAAATCCGAACGAAAATATTGTTCAAAATCTAAAAATATTCCAGCATAATATATTGGACTTCCAGCATAATATACTAGTCCACCGTAATATGCTGGAAGTTCACACACATATGCTCCAATCTCCAGTGTATTATGCTGGAACTTTCTGTGTGTCAAAGTTTCAACATAATATGTTGGAAGTTCATACATAGGTGCACAAATCTCTAATATATTATGTAGGAACTTTTCGTGTTGCAGCAAAATAGCAACTATTTTCCAATAATTTTGCAAATTGGCTATTTTTCAATTGTCAATCCAAAAACTGGCTAGCCCGTATTATTTGTATGTAACTGTGGTTTGTAAGAGGTTGAGAAAGTTAAAAGACTTCCGAATACAATTATTTTATAAGTCCATCAATAGACTAAAATTGTGCAATCAAAGGATATGGAAAGGAAAAAATAGCCCGAAATAATGAAAAATAACTATAGTTTCAAAAATAATTAAACTTTAGCTATATTTTTATGTAAAGATAAAATTGAACAAATACGAAAAATTCCCACATAATATGTTGGAATTCAATTTTCTTACGTATGAGATTCCAGCATAATATGCTAGAATTTCATAATGTGTTGGAGTTCCAACATAATATACTAGAAGTTTATACGTAGGAGCTCTATAATCTAGCATATTATGCTAGAACTTTTCGTGTTTCGGCAAAATAGTGGCTAAACTTTGCAAACATTAGCTATTTTTTAATTACCAATTTGAAAACTGATTAGCCGTGCAATTTTCTTAAGGATATAAGTATCAATGAACTTGGTGAAAGTTATGAAAATACAAGGCAAGAAAATGTTAGATAATTTTTTATATTTGCTTAAACCTAATATGTAAAGTTATTCGATATCTGTATAAGGCAAAAGATAGAAATACTTTATCATATGGTTGAGGTGTGCACAAACTAAGTCATACATAGACTTCATTAGGAAAAAATACTTAGAGCTTGTTTGGAAAGTCACCTTGAAAATGGATTTGGGTGTAATTTGGTATAATTATACAATTTGACATGTTTGTTTGGCCAAATAATTACTTGGTCAGCATGATATTGAAGGTAATTTAAGGGGTGTAATTATACTCTTCATTTCGCAAAGAGATGTGAGAACTGATGGTAATTACACTATGTAATTACAATGTTGCCTTTTAATTTTTTTTCCCTTTTTATTTTATTTTCTTTATAACTTTTTATTTCTATTATTTTAATTTTTTATTTCTAGATTTTAATTTCTTTTGAATTTTTAAATATATATTTTTATTATTTATCTTTTATCTCTCGTAATTACATGTAATTGCTTACATATTTTATTATTCTATTTTTTTAAACAGACTCTTACGGTCATATCCATTGTTAATATACTTTATCTTCCTTTTCCTTGTTCTGTGTAACTGTGCTGTAGTTGGGCAAGCTGAGTGGCCTGGTTCCATGACAGCTTATGTGCCGTGTTGTTCAGTGTGGCACGGTAGTCACGTAACGTGTCCGTTGTAAAGTTGGATAGTCCTTAACTATTCTAACTTGATTTATAGTTTGTTTGGCTAAGTTTATTTTTGGTCAAAAAGTATTTTTTTTTATTTGTCAAAATTATTTTTGGTCAAAAATTGAGGTGTTTGGCCAAGCTTCTAAAAAGAAAAATAGTGCTTTTGAGAAGAAGCAGAAATAGTTTTGGAGAGTAAAAAAAAAAGTAGTTTCTCTCCAAAAGTACTTTTTCGAGAAAAATACAATTAGAAGCAGTTCTTTAAAGTTTGGCAAAACACTAATTGCTGCTCAGTAATGCTTTTCAAACTAATTAGTCAAACACAAATTACTTCTCACCAAAAATACTTTTGAGAAAAGCGTTTTTGAAAGAAGGCGCTTCTCAAAATAAGTTAATTTTTACATTTTGGCCGAACGGGTTACTAAATAGTTCAAGCAAACTAGCAAATATTATCCACCAACCTCTGCTCAAGATTAACAATGAAAAAAAAGATAAAATGAGGACGGTCAACAAAGACACAAGGGCGAGTTATAACGTAACTGACAAATACTCAGTAATTATACACATTCATTGCCTGAAGATAAAAGTTACCTTAGCTATGGAAAACTGATTCTATTAAGTCAAAATTAAAAAAAAAAAAAAAACCCATCCACTCATTAGTAGGGGGGAAATGTAATCTATCTAGATTTCACAATAAGTTATTTGATGCATATTCTAATTTGTATTTCGAACTGACAAACTCACGCTTCTGGTTCAAGTTCACCAAATTAGTCCTTCTAAGTTCTAACATAACAATTTGTATTTGTCTAAACTTTTTTATTTCACAAGATATTAACCCACCCTCAAAGCTTATCCCCAACTAAAATCCAGCTTTGATTTTTTAAAACATTGCTCTCCTAAAATGAAAGTTATAATAGGTGCATAGGCCACCTACATTTTTTTTATTCGATATCCGAAATTCATATTGGGCTCTGATTAAATCCGAATTCGTATCGAAAAATTTAACATTAGAGAATAGAGTGCTCCTTATTATCTATCCATATTCAAAAAAGAAACTGAATAATAAATAAACTGAGAAAACAGAAACTTTAAAGAACGTTAGTTAAACTAAAATGAATTTTCAAACCCACAAACTACATTATGTGTTCTTAAGGAATTTAATTTCCTCACTGTTGTCTAAAATTCAGATATTCCTCTCATGAAAGAGTAGAATGCATAATTCTGTAATAGCAATACTTTAAGTTACAGAACTTCAACGAACTCAAAAAATGAAGCAATTTACATTTGACATTTATTTTGTTTGTATACTATGCAAAGAAGAGGGGATATATCATTCAGGAATTTTCGATGTTTTTAACTGAGGAAATGCCCCAATATCATAGCTAATGGAAGAAGTGAAAAGGCAAAAAGTGACTGCTCACTTTTTCCCGGTGACTATTACAAAATCGGGCGGGAAATCATATTAATTTAATTTCCTGAATTAAAAAAAATTAATATAAAAAATGATTTTGGTAGGTACGATAAAGTATAGGTCGATTGAAGTAGGAAAGATCGATTAAGAAAAAGAATGTAGCTTCAAGAATGAGGCAAGGTCAACCTTAAGTCTAAGTTGACGTTCATGGCCAGGAGGAATCTTCTAATGTGAGCTGAACAAGTTGACAATCCATAGAAAATGTTGAGCAAAGTTGTTTTCTTGAAGAGTGAGGCTAATTCTTAATACCAACTGCAACAGAATGAGGTTCGAGTTGAAGAACAGGAAAATGCCACAAAACATTCCATGGTCATTTTTAAAACTAATTAAGTAACAACTACTAAGCAACGGCATGTTGCGTGCTAGCAACCAGTTCAAGAAAGTAAAATTAAGGCAGAAACTACCCTTTTTGACTTTTAAGTGAGTGGGATGACTATGCCGAAGTGGTTGGTGAAGTAGTAATTTCTTTCTTTTCTTGCTTCTATTTCCGTTTTTCCTTTATCTTTCCTTAATCTTTTGCCTAGACCAATTACCCATGCTCACATCTTAGAATTCACGAAAAATCGCCACCTTGGATCATTCGAAAAACTTATTGAATTAATTGAAGAAAACTAAGACGATTAACTTAGCTAGCGTTTAGAGAGAATCTAATCATTTAGTTATCTTATAACTCTCTCATAAACTCTCTCTGTAAAGTAATGAGCAAAGCTTCTATGGAAGCTCTCCCCCTCATATAGTCATCGGCCTTCCCCATCCCCTCTCGTCGCTTTTGGCATAACTGCAAGCTCATGAGCAAGTAAATGAACAAGCTATATTCCTAAAAGAAAATGGATCTAGAAAATGAGGGCCCCCTACCTTAGTCAGGCTGGCATGAAGTTTACCTTACTAATTAGGAAGATGAAAGAAAGAAAAGCGAAAAGGGGGATATCCCAAGTACTCTTAATTTTTAGGAAGTCGGAGACGATCAAAGGGACAACAAAATAGGAACTTTCAATCAGGGAGAGCTCAATAAGGTCAAAACCAAGATGATAGATATTTCAAGGAAGATCGAAGAAGATGAGTGGACGCTTATACCTATGCCATCAATCTAAAAAATCTAAGCAGTCATTTTTAGTTGTATTTGTTTTAACAAAAAAAGAATAGATAAACTCCAAAAGAGCGGAACGGCCATCCAACTTCCTTAAATACAAGGGAGCGGGCACTGTTCTTAGCCCAATTTCTCTCCTTTTTTCCATTTTTTTTTTTTTTTTTCAAATCGGGCCAATGGTCCTGCTTTACTTTATAAGAGAGCATGGCTGGATCTAACTTCGTTATAAGGCTAATACGTTGAGAAATTTTGAATTCTTCTGTACCGGTGCACAAAGCAACCGCAATGACTGCATAAATTTTTGGTATATTTAGCCTCTTAAGGGTTAGATTCGGACTCTTGGGTCGTCTGGAGTCATATATGGTAAAAGTGATCGCATGATTGTCCCCACACCCCCTTATCATGCGTGTCTGTGGGAGCAGTCTGTGCTAGCATTTTGGCGCTCGCCTTATAATTCTCAATCCTTGGGAAAATATTTATTAGTCAATAAAAATTAAGCAATCAATCGATTGACTGAAGCCAAAAGATGAGCTAGCGATGACGCAATACTTGCCTTCTCTTCAACTGTTTTTTTTAGAAGATAGTAGAAATGCCATTTACCTTAAAGCATATTTTACAAACTTATCTCTCGCATTGTTGCCTACTACATGTTGCTTACGGTAAATACTAGTAGTTCACATGGCAGACTCAAGATTTTTTAAATCTCAATATTAGCACATAAAAGAGTTCTTGTAGGCTTACCACTACAAGAAATTCGGTAAAACGTGATCACATATAGCGACCAACAACGGTCGTTTATCTCAATACTGACCAAAACGTGTCCAAAGAGGCTTGGTAGCTAGCTATATTGGTGGTCCAATTAGCGACCAACTTTGGTCGCTAAGGTAAAATGACCAAATATTTGGTGTAAACAAAATATCAACCAACTTTGGTTGGTAAAATATTTTAGAATTGGTTTGGAAAGTCACCCTATAATTGGAATTGGTGTAATTACTATGGTAGTAATTACATAGCCTAGTAACTACTCAATTGTATAATTACGATGACCTGTTTGTTTGTCATAGTGTAATTACAAGTTTATTGTTTGGTTGCACCAGTGTAATTACACGGTTAGAATAAATTTTAAATTAAGTAATTATAAAAACTTAAAAGTTAATATAATAAATATATGCCTATAAAATTTTATAAGTATAGATGATATTATATTTGGTATTTAAGATGTATATTTTTCGTGAATATACATTACTAAGTAATCATATATTTATAACTAATATTGTAAAAATAATTTATCTCTATATTTTAAATTAATAATATTTAGTTTAGATACGTACAAAAATTAAAAAAATATATTTTTTTTGTAAGAACATCATGGAATTTATATTTTATAAAATAAATTAATGTTTATAAATATAATATCATAATATTATTCAAATATTTGACAAAATTGATCTATCAATTCTAAATAAATAAAAACAACATGCGACGTGAGCCAATACTACTAAAATAAGTATATTAGAACCATGAATATAACACAATTTCAAATTCAAAAAAAATAAATTATTTAGCATATGTCAAATTCATAAACAATAATAGTAAGTTCCACTATAATTTTAGATTAGGAAACATAATAAGTTTATAACCACATTCAACAATGAAATTTTACTTTAATTACATCATTCGTTATATGATAAGTTTATAAATGACTCATTATTTATAATACTAGGAGGTGTAGTTTCAAAAAATAGAATAATAAAATAAATAAAAATAAAATATAAGTAATTACATGAAATAACAAGAAATAAAAGATAAATAATGTACAAAGAAAAATATATCATAAAATTTTATAAGAAATTAAAAAGTAAAAATAATATTTTAAAAATTAGAATAATAGAAATAAAAATTTATAAAGAAAATATGAAAGAAAATTAAAGTGAAAAATAAAATAAAATAAAAAAAAGTAACCTTGTAATTACACGGTGTAATTACCATTAATTCTCACCTCCTCCTTGAGATTAGAGAGTGTAATTAAACCCCTCCAATTACACCCAATTACATGATGACCAAGTAGTTACTTGGCCAAACAAACATGCCAAACTGTGTAATTACACCCAATTACATCCAAATTCAATTCCTAGGTGACTTTCTAAACATGCTCTTAATAATATAAATTTAGCGACCAACATTAGTCGCTAAAATAAAATATATCTTATTTTAAAAAATATTATTTAACATTTTGGGTTTATAGTTTATATTTAATTTTTTAAATTTTTTACACATAAACGACCAACCTTGGTCGCTAATTTTCAGGATATTTTTTTTTCAAATAAAATCTGGGTTCATTAGTGACCAACTTTGATCGCCGATTTTAATTTTTTTAATTTTTTTTATATATAAGCGACCAACCTTGGTCTCTAATTGCCAGAATTATTTTTTTAAAATAGGTAAGCGGCCAACTTTGGTCGTTTTTCTGGGAAATAATTTTGACATAAAATGCCTGTTTGGGCAGCTACACCACCTGCCAGCATACCAAAATCCCTAAATAACAATATAATTCACTTCATAAACTATAATTTCAATACCAAAATCTCCACAACAACCCAACAACAACAACAACAACACAATTTATAAAAATAAATTAAAACCAACAAATTAAAGTTCAATAGAACTAACAAAACTAAGTTAACGCTTATTACACATAGTTCAAAACTGATTCTATTTGTCTAGATCAAATTATATGCAAGTCAAGGAGTATTTTGTACAAATTCATCTTCACCATCTGATGAACTTTAATCTAAAAGACGGTGTAAAGAAGGGTCTTGTGGAGTACGTAAAGAACGACCATAGGGAGGACGGGAGGAACGATAACGGGAAGGACGGAAGGAACGCTCATGTTCAAAAGTCGAGCCTCTCGCGATGACTTACAAGACCAGGGAATCGGAAAACCTCCATAAGCGAGGAGAGTTTTGAGCTGAGCTTGCATGCCAATGTAATGAGCATCTATAAGCCTTCCTCTTTCCTTGGCCACTGAGCTTTGTCACAGTCTCCCGCATATCGGAGAGGCTCTTCCCATAAAGTTGCTCGCCTTGCGAGAAAGTCCCTATTCCTTGCATTCCATACTTATAGTTATGGCGATGGAATTTCTTAGTAGGAAGCCCGTATACCTTCCCCCATTTTGGATCGCCAGCAGTCTCCATCCATATTGTTTCAGGATCCTCGTCCAAAGGTTGGATTGGCTCGCTCGAGTCATTAGGTGGATGAATGCGTATGAATTCCTCCACGTCAGATGTGAAGCGACTCTATAAGAAAAATTACATTGAATTATTATTTCAAAATTTATATAAAAGGAAATCAAAATACTTAATGAAAAGTGAAAACTGACATGTACAGTCGAGGCTCGACCCTTGACCCACCTTTCTTGACCCGTCTCTTTCTTCTTCTTTACAATACGAGTCTCCTTGAATAGCTCATCTTGGTTCATTAGACGTCCCAACTTCTTTTCGTGAAAACTCATAAATTTTTGTTAATAAACATACATATACTTTAAAAATTAAAATAAATTAAGTAATTACGTATCAATCTTTTTTTATTGTCCCTAGGATGATCGCACCTCCAGTGTGAAAGGAACCTCCCTTCTCAAATGCGAAAACTTTTTTTTTCTCTTCTCTAAGAACTTTGCGGTAAGACATTGCCTTTACAAATACTTCCATAAATTTTGAAGCAACCAGTTAGGCTTCTGGTTCAACTTTTTAGCTTTGGAGAAACTATGCGACAACCACTTGCGAGCTTTGTGATGAAAATTTGCAGCCACTTTCGTGCTATAGTGTTGTTCCCGTACACACTTGCTTTATATTTCAAAAGTAAAATATTGTATAGAAACATCATAATATAAATAATTATGCTGCTTAAAAGAACATTTATACCTTAAATTGATTGAAAATTTTCTTCTTCAGCGAGAATGCGAATTTGCTCCAAGTCGTAAATGGGCCATCATAAAGCTTTCTGGTGGCTTTGGTAATTATTCTCGTAGTAATATTACTTGGGATGAACCTGCAATTTAATAAAAATATACATTAATATCCTAGTACAAACTGTACAAAATAATAAATGTAAAAATAATAAATAACTCTTACCCATCATCCTCGGGGATTGTGATGATCCTACCATATTGATAATAATGCACCTCCTCTTCATCATCAGTATCACCATCTGAAGCATGTATATCAGAGGCATGTGTGGACGGTGTAGGGGGTCAGAGCTACTATCTCGCAGGTGAAGGCTTGATATAGATGTAGTCGCTGATGAAGATAGTTGTGATCCCTATGACTGCTACATAGCTAGATGGACCGCAAGTGGTTGTGATAGTGATAGATGTGACCCGATTGGCTGTGACATGGATGGATGTGATCCAAGTGGATGTGACATGGATGGATGAAATCCATGCGATGCAGATGGCTGAGACAATTGGACTATATGCGGGGCGTATAGTCTTATGGCCCTATGATGAAAGACCTGGTGTTTGAATGAAGGTGTAGGGCTCGTAATATTGTGGCAGCTCAGAATAGCCATGGGGTGGATAATAAGTAATAAGTATAGGCATAGGCATCTCTGAAGAGGGTGGAAATGATGGAGTATTATCTTCTACCCTCCTCTTTACCTTCCTAGCCTTTTTTCGACCTCGATAACTAGTAGGGTCATTGTTACCTTGACCCTTGCCTGTCATCTACATAATATAGTACATATTTTGATTGAAACACATAAGAAATTAGCTATAAAACTAGAGTTATTAAATGCTGTGTATAGTTTCTACGTATATCATAGCAATTCTTGTATAGTTTCTACGTATATGAATTTTAGGGTGTGTTTGGTACGAAGGAAATATTTTTTAATTTTTCCATGTTGGTTGGCTTAAATTTTGGAAAATAATTTACTTATAAACTCATTTTCCTCAATTTGGAGGAAAATAATTTCCTTATCAAGAGAAAGGGAAAATATTTTCCAAAACTTCTTCTCAACATTCCCAGCCCACCCCCTCTCCAAAAAAGGATCTTTTTTTTTCTTTTCAATTTCAGTTTTTTCGTTACCATCCACCCTACTACCTCTCCACCCCATCCCCCTACCGCAATTTTTTTTATTTATTTTACCTTTATTTATATTTTTATTTTTGCATTTTCAATTATTTGTTTTTTTTTGTTTTTGCACCAACTTTCCACCCTCATCTGCCCCCATCCCCAATGCGCACAATTATTTTTTACATTTTTTAAAATTTAAATTTCTTTTTTGTTTTTTTTACTCCCCCTCCCCCTGCCAGCCCAACCCCCGAAAAATATATATATATATTTTTAATTATATTTTTTAGTTTTAAGTTTTTTATTTATCAGTTTAAAGATTCAAACTTTTACAAGGTCCAAAATTATGAATTCAGAGGTTTATATGTTTTGAGGTTTATGAGTTTAGAAATTATAAAGTTTACGGGTTTGAAATTTCGCGGTTTAAAGTTTAGCGGTTCAAAGTTTTTATGAAATTTGTGAGTTTGGAAGGTTGTTAGTTTGAAAGTTTATGATTTCTTGTTTATTATATCTAAATTATTTATGAATACTCTTGAGAAGTCATTTTCTTAATTTGCGTACCAAATACCAAAAAATGAATAAGATTACTACTTGTTTTCCAATAAAATATTTTCTTGGAAAATATTATCCACGGAAAACATTTTCCGTTATACCAAACACACCGTTAGTTTTAAAAGAAGGTTTAAACGTACTTGAAAATATAAGTAAGAAATAGATGCTTTGCATCTCGTGATTTTTGAAATCTTTTAGGACAAGAAAAATATACGAATTTATAGCTAAAAAGATTAATATTACTACTGTTACAAATATAATTCTATTTATGGTGAATGTCCATATTTAGAGAGATTCTAGGGTTTATTACTTGGTGGCTAAGTCACTTTTCCCTATAAATAGAGGGTCCTATTCCATTGTAATTCATCTCACATCAATAAGAATTCTCTCTCTCTCTTTACTTTGCTCTGCAATATTGTTCTTCTTCTTTTATTATTTTATAACACGTTATCAGCACGAGACTCTAACCAATTGAGTAGAAGCTTTGGGATTGAGCACAATGATTATCAATTGTTCCATGAACTTCCTTCATGATTAAATTTTGAATTTAAGGTAAGTATTTTACTTTATTTTTCTCTTTTATTTTATAATTTAATTTAATATACAAGCAAAGATCAAAGTTTGATTATAACTCTAATGGAGTTTGTAAGAAATTATAACCACATGAAGTGGTAAAATTTCTATGTCTTGCCATGATAATGTGGCCAGAGAATTAAAAACCTGTCTCATTGAATTTGCTCCATTCTCATTCCCTTTAGAGAATGTGATAGCAGTATGTGATAAGTCTTAAAGAAGACAAAATTATTACCGTAAAGGTATCAATGGATGTGGACGTGGCAATAGACGAAATTATAATCTTCATCATTATGATAATGATAACAATAAGGATTCTCAAAATAATCCTTCACTATGTGAAAGTAATATTTGTCATCGATTGACATGAGATTTTATAAAGCACATATAGATGATTATGGTCCATTCATGATGTGAATGTGACAACATCTTACTTATGAATACATATTCATTCTTCAAAGAATATGAACGTGCTAGTGGTAGTGAATATATCACACTCACCTCTCGAAGAAGGTTTGAGATGATATAAGAAAATAATATCATTATTATGGCAAGAATGGTCACTAGTCACGTACCTATTGTACGCCAAAATATTATGATTATTAAAAGACAACGGTAATGCAAGAAATAGATCTTGCATATAATTTTGACCATACACATAATGGTATAAGTTTCTTTTTAAAAGAGATATTCACCACATGGATGATGATGAATCTGTGGTAGTGCAAAATTAATTGAGAGCTCTGGAAGAGCCAATTATTACTATTTTGGAGAAACACAATTGATTACCAATAAGGTATTGTGTTGTAGTAAGTCTCAAAGAAACATATTCAGTTTCCAAAGTATACGCGAAAGCGGTTGATTATATTGAGACTATAAATAAAGGAAAGATTTAATATCTTCTATTACTACAACTTGTAGCGGTGTAATATGTACGTGAAAAGCTACCCACTTTATTCTCCAATTTGTACAACATAAACAAAGAATACCACAATGAAGTGGATATTGATATAAAACCCATATCATAATAAACTTGGAGTTTATTCATAATTGCACACATCATGGTGTAAATTTGAAATTTATCAATATTGATAATTTATCCAGTTGGCATAATTGGTTTGCCATATCAATTTAAGTATGATGTGCAAAAATAATACAGAATTCGCATGGGTAAATATTAAATAACTAGAAAGTTCTTTACGAATTCTCTTACATTGCTTGTCTTATTAATTAGTAGACCAATTAAAATTGGGATTGGATTCCATGAATACTGGAAATGTCAAAGATGAATATGGGTGTAACGACCCGGCCTGTCGCTACGGGAATTACCACCTCGTTACCTTGCATTTACATGTTTTAAGCTTTTATATCAGTATTAGAGTTTATCGGGTGGGTTAGAAGCGATTCGGGTTGAAAATGAGGCATATAGCCTTTTTTAAGGAAGCTTGAATATGAAAAGTCAACCTGGAGTTGACTATTTAGTTAGAGTGCTCGGAATCAGATTCTAATGATTCGTCTAGTTTTGGAGGATCATTTATGACTTAGGGGAGCAATCGGAATCGAATTCGGAGGTCCGGTGTAGTTTTAGGCTTGAATTGGCTAAGGTTGAATTTTGGCGAAATCCAAACGGTAGGTGAGATTTTGATCCGGGGGTCGGAATGGAATTCCGACAATTTTTGTAGCTTCGTTATGTGATTTTGGATATGTGTACAAATTTTTAGGTCATTCGGACGTCGTTTGATCAGGTTTTGGATTGAATGTTGGTTTCGGAAGTCTTGAAGAAACTTAGGCTTGAATCCGTGTGAAAATGGTGATTTTGATGTTTAGGATGATGTTTTTATGATTGGAACAAGTCTATTATGTTTTGGAGTAGGTTTGTGGTTTTCGTTGGGGTCCCGGGGGCCTCGGGATGAATTCAGACCATCATCGGGCATTTTAGACTTGGAAAAACATGTAGAAAATTGCAGGTCTGTGCAGCAGGAATTAAGCCTTCGCGATCGTGTGCAGGCAGTCACATTCGTGAAGGCCAGGCGGACTAATGCATCACGTTCACGTTCCAAGAGGTCGCGTTCGCGAAAGAGGAAAAGGCAAAGCTTCGCGTTCGCGTGAGGACCTACGCGTTCGCGTAGAAGAAATCCGGCGGCTGGGGAATTGAACTTCGTGGACGCGTGACTGGACGTCGCCTTCGCGATGAGTTGACTGAGCGGAGCATCGCATTCGCGTGAGCCCCATCAAGAACGCGTAGAACAAATATGTTTGGCAGTAAATTAAAAACCAGAAACAAATGAGTCGCGGGTTTATACACCATAAACACAAATTTTGAACCCTGGAGAGAAGAACTCACGGGAAAACGATGGGATTTCATCGGGTAATCATGGGAGGTAAGTTTCTTGACTCAAAAACGTAACTTTATGGTAGAATTAACATCAATCTTCATGAAATTGGGTAGAAACCGTGAAGAATTATGGCCTAGGTATTGAAAAAGATTTTTGAGTTTTGAAAGGCCATTCGAACTTCGTTTTTGATAAATTTTATATGCACGGATTCGTGGCGAGATGAGGATCGCGTTGGTATAAGTTTCGGAATTTTTCAGGCAGCGTACCCGGGGTCAGGTTTTACCAACTTAGTGTATTATTGCGTTATTCATGTAAATTGAATTGGGTTATGTTTCTTTGACCCGTAAATGACCAAATTATTGTGGTTTGAATAGATTCTACGAGCGAGGCAGCGAATTCTAAGGGAAAGGGCATTGCGGACGAGTCTATGATCGGCTAGAGGTGAGTGGTATGTGTATATGGTAGCCTGAGGGTTCGAAACCCCGACTTAGCATATTGTGACGCTAGTAGGGCATGGCTCGCACCCCGTGGCAGGTGCGAGATTGATTGTGATAGGGGATTGAGTCTTGGTCCATCCCAAATATGAATAATATGCTATATGTGGTTGAAATACACACTACGTTGAAAATTGTGGGCTGTAAGCCATGTTTGGGGCCTTGTGCCGACCTGTAGTATCCCTAGGGGATAGTTATATATGTGATAACTATACTTGCTTAAATCATTGATCTCAGTCCTGGGTTAAAATCACAGTATTGAATTGTTAAGTCACTTGCTTTTGGAAAACAATAAAATAAAAGTTAATGTATTTTCATAATTAATGAAAACAGAATCTGGAAATAAATAATTTGAACTGTTCTGTGACTTATATGATTGTTATGGACTGAGAGGATCGGGATACACGCAGCGGTTGATATGATATGAGGATCGGGCTGCATGCCGCAGCGGTATTGCGCTTGGGCTGTAGGAGCCCCTCCGGAGTCTGTACACACCCCTAGTGAGCACCGTCGATGTTAAATGGATCGGGCTACACGCCGTAACGGTTATGTGCATTGCATTGCATCTTTATATATGGAAGTTTTTGCAATAATTGTGTTATACTGATGTTGCTAGCGCGAAGGAGGATCGGACTGTAGTTTAGCTTCATATTGTGGTATTCTGTGTATTTCTTACTTTCAGCTACTTGTATATATTTATTACTCACTGAGTACTTAGTACTCACCCCTACTCCCTGCACATTTTGTGTGCAGACTGAGGTACTCAGGAGAAGTAGACGAGCATTTCTAGCTTTTGTAGAGTCATACCGAGTTGCTGAGGTAGCTGCAGACGTTCGTAGAACCTAGCTTCTCCTCCCCTTTTCAGTTACTACTTTATGTTCAGATTTGAGAGTTTTTATACAGTATTCTCTATTTTTGTTCAGTTTTGTTTAGATGCTCTAGACTTGTGACTCCAGATCCTTGGGAGTATTAATTATTTTCACACTTCTCACTATTTTGTTCGTATTATTATTATTGGAGTTCTTTGACTCATATATTCTTCTTGAGATGTCCATTTGGGATTGATATTCATTTGTGATAAACAATTGTTGGTCTGGCTGGCCTAGCTAAATTGTTGGGCGCCATCATGACCGGATTTGGGTCGTGACAAGTTGGTATCAGAGCCTAAGTTACTAGGACACACGAGTCATGAGCCGGTTTAGTAGGCTTTCGCGGATCGGTACGTAGACATCCATATCTATCCTCGGAAGGCTACCGAACTTTAGGAAAAAACCTCACTTTTCTTGGATTCATATCGTGCGGTTTGTGTTATCGTGAAACTAAATTTTTCCATATTCTATTCTCTCGCTGATGGCAAGAACACGTGCTAGCGGACGTGGCGCAGGAACACCATTGGCACCCAGAGGCCGTGGTCGTGGTAGAGGTAGAGCAGCGGTACCAGCACCTGCTCACCCACCAGGTGACCAGACTCAAGGTCAGATTCCAGCACCGGTGGCCCAGGTTCAGGATCAGGTTCCAGCTGCAGACGCTCCGACAGCTTAGGTTCAGGCACCGGCAGTTCCTATTATGATACCGAGTCTTCAGGAGACTTTGGCTCAGATTCTATCAGTATGCACTAGCTTGGCTCAGGTAGTTGCAGCCTCTACTGCAGCGGCTTCTTCACTCACAGGGGGAGGAAATCAGACACCCGTGGCTCGCACACCTGAGCCGGTAGTACACGGTATTCAGGCACCTGGGGCAGTTCCAGTTCAGCCAGCTGCACCCGTTGCACCAGCCCCTGCTCATGTGGTTCCAGTTATGCCTGACGATGAGCAGCGTCATCTGGAGAGGTTTGAGAGGCTACAGCCTCTGACGTTCAGTGGTGCTGAGGGCAAGGACGCCTAGTGTTTTCTTGATAAATATCAGCGTATGCTTCACACCGCGGGTATTTTGGAGTCCAGCGGTGTTGCTTTCACCACTTTTCAATTCACCGGTCCAGCATTTCAGTGGTGGGAGAATTTTGAGAGGCGTAGGCCCGCTGGGGCAGTGCCCCTCACTTGGCAGCAGTTCTCCACGGTATTTTTGGAGAAGTACGTGCCTCAGTCTCAGAGAGAGGAGCTGCGACGTCAGTTTGAGTGGCTGAAGCAGGGAGATATGACGGTTACTCGGTATGAGATGAGATTCACACAGTTGGCCCGTCATGCTATGTGGATGATTCCGACGGACAGAGAGAGGATCGGGAGATTTATAGATGGTCTTATTTATCCCATCTGTATATTGATGACCAGAGAGAGGTCTTCGGCAGTTACCTTTGAGGAGGTGGTTGATGCTGCCCGTCGTATTGAGACAAATCACCGCGAAGAGCGTGTGGAGAGAGAGGCTAAGAGGCCTTGGGGTACTGGTAGTTACAGTGGTGCTCCGTCTAGGGGCCAGCCTCAGAATAGTAGGGGTCGTTCATTCACATCTCATTAGTTAGGACGTGTAGAGTCTAGTAGAGTTTCATCAGATCGTGGTTGTCAAGGCCATCAGGGTCATCAGGGTCAGCAGGGTCGTCAGCAGAGTCAGCCTGCATTGAGTGCTCTTCCAGCCCAGAGCTCTGCCCCTGCTTCCTCAGCACAGGATTCATCTGCAGCGAGGGGTCCTCAGCAGTCCCTTCTTCCATCTTCAGGCCGCCGTTTTGAGTGTGGCGATGTGGGCCATATCAAGAGAGAGTGTCCTCAGTGGCTTCGTAGGCGGTCTCAACAGAAGGATTAGCCCTCGTCTTCTACTCCTGTTTCTTCAGCACCAGCACAGTCAGCTAGGAGTGGTGGCCAGGTGGCCAGGGGTCTCCCTAGGGGCGAGGATCGTACTTGAGGAAGCCAGGCTCGTTTCTATGCTCTTCCGGATATGAAGGACGCTAGTGCCTCGGATGCTATCATTTCATGTATTATCTCAATCTGCCACAGGGATGCTTCTGTCTTATTTGATCCCGGATCCACCTATTCCTATGTTCCTTCTTATTTTGCACATCATTTGGGTATGACCGGTGGTACTCTTGCCTTACCCGTACATGTGTCTACCCCGGTGGGGGATACTGTTATTGTGGATCGGGTATATCAATCCTGTCTTATTACTATTGGGGGTCTGGAGACCCGAGTTGACTTGTTACTATTGGGCATGGTAGATTTCAATGTGATTCTGGGCATGGATTGGTTATCTCCTTACCATGCGATTCTGGACTGTCATGCCAAGACAGTCACACTAGCTATTCCAGGTAATCCGAGGATCGAGTGGCGTGGCTTGACCTGATTATGTGTCCGACAGGGTAATTTCTTATATAAAGGTCCAACAAATGATTGGGAAGGGTTGTTTATCTTATTTGGCTTTCATTAGAGATGTTGAGGCCGAGACACCCAGTCTTGATTCGATCCCCGTTGTGAGGGAGTTTCCGGATGTATTTCCAGCAGACCTGCTGGGCATGCCGCCTGACAGGGATATTGACTTTGGTTTTGACTTGGTGCTGGGCACTCAGTCCATTTCTATTCCTCCCTATCGCATGGCACCAGCGGAGTTAAAAGAATTGAAAGAACAGCTTCAGGAGCTCTTAAATAAGGGTTTCATTCGCCCGAGTGTGTCACCTTGGGGTGCATAGGTATTGTACGTAAAGAAGAAAGATGGCACAATGAGAATGTGCATTGATTATAGGCAACTGAATAAGGTAACAGTGAAGAATAAGTACCCATTGCATCGTATTAAGGAATTATTTGATCAGCTCCAAGGAGCTAGTTTATTTTCTAAGATCGATCTTCGATCGGGCTATCATCAGTTGAAGATTAGGGACTCAGACATTTTGAAAACAGCGTTTAGAACGAGATATAGACACTACGAGTTTCTAGTGATGTCTTTCGGGCTGACTAATGCCCCAGCCGCATTCATGCACTTGATGAATAGTGTATTTCGGCCGTACCTTGATTCTTTTGTGATTGTGTTTATTGATGACATTCTGGTGTATTCACGCAGCCAGGAAGAGCATGCACAGCACTTGAGGGTAGTATTGCAGAGGTTGAGAGAAGAAAAGCTTTATGTAAAATTCACTAAGTGTGAGTTCTGGCTTGATACTGTGACTTTTCAAGGACATGTAGTGTCCAGTAATGGTATTCGGGTTGATCCACAGAAGGTCGAGGCAGTGCAGAATTGGCCCAGACCTTCCTCAACTACTGAGATTCAGAGTTTCCTCGACTTGGCAGGCTATTATCGTTGGTTTGTTCAGGGTTTCTCATCTATTGCTTCACCATTGACTAAGTTGACACAAAAGAATGCTCCATTTGTGTGGTCTGATGAATGTGAGGAGAGCTTTCAGAAGCTCAAGAAAGCTTTGACCACAACTCCAGTACTTGTGTTGCCCTCAGCTTCAGGGTCATATACGGCGTATTGTGATGCTTCTAGAGTTGGGCTCGGTTGTGTATTGATGCAGGAGTGTAGAGTTATTGCATATGCTTCTCATCAGCTAAAACCCCACGAGAAGAACTACCCTGTTCATGATTTAGAGTTAGCTGCTATTGTTCATGCCTTGAAAATTTGGAGGCATTACCTGTATGGTGTATCTTGTGATGTATATACGGACCACCGCGGCCTCACGAGCATTTGTTTAAGCAGAAAGATCTAAATTTGAGGCAGCGGTGATGGCTTGAATTGCTTAAAGACTATGATATTACTATCTTGTACCATCCCGGGAAAGCCAATGTAGTGGCTGATGCATTGAGCCGGAAGGCTATTAGTATGGGTAGTTTGGCGTATATTCTAGTTGGGGAGAGACCCCTTGCAGTTGATGTTCAGGTGTTAGCTAATCAGATGGTGAGGCTGGATATTTCTGAGCCCAGTCGGGTGATGGCTTGTGTAGTAGCTTGTTCTTCTTTATATGACTGTATTCGAGAGCGCCAGTATGATGATCCACACTTACTCGTCCTTAAGGAGAGAGTTCAACATGATAATGCCAAAGATGTCACTATTAATAGTGATGGTGTGTTGCGGATGCATGGCCGGATATACATGCCCAATGTTGATGGCCTTCGTGAGTTGATATTAGAGGAGGCCCACGGCTCGCGGTATTCTATTCATCCAGGTGCCGCAAAGATATATCAGGATTTGAGGCACCACTACTAGTGGAGAAAGATGAAGAAAGATATTGTGAATCATATGGCACGGTGCCTAAAGTGTCAGTAGGTTAAATATGAACATCAGAGGCCTGGTGGTGTGTTCTAGCGTATTGATATTCCCGAGTGGAAGTGGGAAAGGATCACTATGGACTTTGTTAGTGGACTCCCTCGGACAACAAGGAACTTTGATTCGGTTTGGGTGGTTGTAGATAGGCTGACCAAGTCAGCTCACTTCATTCCAGTGTGTACTACATACTCCTCGGAGCGGTTGGCGGAGATATTCATCCACGAGATTGTGAGACTGCATGGAGTTCCAATATCCATTATATCAGACAGAGGTACCCAGTTCACTTCTCAGTTCTAGAGAACATTTCAGCGAGAGTTGGGTTCATAGGTAGAGCTGAGCACAGCATTTCATCCACAGACGGATGGGTAGTCTGAGCGTACTATTCAGATACCGGAGGACATGTTGCGTGCTTGTGTTATTGACTTTGGTGGTTCATGGGCTGATTACTTGGCTCTTGCAGAGTTTGCTTATAATAATAGCTATCAGTCCAGCATTCAGATTGAGCCGTATGAAGCTTTATATGAGAGGCGGTGTAGGTCTCCAGTCGGTTGGTTTGAGCCCGGCGAGGCTAGGTTGTTGGGGACGGAGTTAGTTCAGGATGCCTTACACAAGGTGAAGGTGATTCAAGAGAGACTTCGCATAGCTCAGTTGCGTTAGAAGAGTTATGCGGACTGGAAGGTCCGAGATGTGTCTTATTCAGTAGTGGAGAAGGTGTTGCTGAAGGTTTCACCTATGAAGGGCGTTATGAGGTTTGGGAAGAAAGGAAAGTTGAGCCCAAGGTTCATTGGACCATTTGAGGTGCTTAGGAAAGTTGGGAAGGTGGCCTATATGCTTGCTTTGCCACCCAGTTTGTCGGGAGTTCACCCGGTGTTCCGTGTATCTATGCTCCGGAAGTATGTTGGAGACCCATCACATGTGTTAGACTTCAGCACGATACAGTTAGATGAGGACTTGACCTATGATGTGGAGCCGGTAGCCATTTTGGGTCAACAGGTTCGTAAGTTGAGATCTAAGGACATAGCTTCAGTGAAAGTGCAGTGGAGAGGTCGTCCCGTGGAGGAAGCAACTTGGGAGACCGAGCAAGAGATGCGGAGCAGATATCCTCACTTATTCGATACTTCAGGTATGTTTCTTAACCCACTCGCGGATGAGCGTTTGTTTAAGTTGGGAAGAATGTAACAACCCGGCCCGTCGTTATGGGAATTACCACCCCGTTATCTTGCATTTACACTCTTTATACTTTTATATCAGTGTTAGAGTTTATCGGGTGGGTTAGAAGCGATTCGGGTTGAAAATGAGGCATATAGCCTTTTTGAAGGAAGCTTGAATATGAAAAGTCAACATGGAGTTGACTATTTAGTTAGAGTGCTCGGAATTAGATGATTTGTCTAGTTTCGGGGGATCATTTATGACTTAAGGGAGCAATCGCAATCGAATTCGGAGGTCCGGTGTAGTTTTAGGCTTGAATTGGCTAAGGTTGAATTTTGGCGAAAATCGGACGGTAGGTGAGATTTTGATCCGGGGGTCGGAATGGAATTCTGACAATTTCTATAGCTTCTTTATGTGATTTTGGATATGTCTACAAATTTTCAGGTCATTCGGACGTCGTTTGATCGGGTTTTGGATTGAATGTTAGTTTCGGAAGTTTTGAAGAATCTTAGGCTTGAATCCTTGTGAAAATGGTGATTTTGATGTTTAGGATGGTGTTTTTATGATTGGAACAAGTCCGTATCATGTTTTGGAGTATGTTGGTGGCTTTTGTTGGGGTCCCGGGGGCCTCGGGATGAATTCGGACCACCAACCAGGCATTTTAAACTTTGCAAAACCTACAGAAAATTGCAGGTTACTGTGTAGGCATTTAAGCCTTCACGTTCGTGTGACATAGGCCGCGTTCGCGAAGGCCAAGTGAGTGGAAGCATCGCGTTCGCGAGACTGGAGAATGTGTTAGTGAAGGAGGAGGAAGCGCGAAGCTTCGCGTTCGCGTGAGGACCTACGCGTTCGCGTCGAAAAAATCCGGCGGCTGGGGAATTGAACTTCGCGGATGCGACTGGACGTCGCCTTCGCGATAAGTTAACTGAGCGGAGCATTGCGTTCGCGTGAGCCCCATCGCGAATGCGTAGAACAAATATGTCTGGCAGTAAACACGTGATTTTTGCCCTACATAAAAACTACTCCCAAAAATTCAAAATAAAATAATCTTTTCATCGTGTGCTCTTTTTAGATTTTTCGTGACACTTTTGGATAATTGTTTGTATTCGTCTAAGCGTGTTGGTTTGTTTAAATTAAGGAAAGTACAAAAATATGTTGTGTTTGCATTCTTAGGAGTTAATTTACAATTGAAAGTAATCAAAATCATTTGACAAAAATGGAAAGTCACAAAAATGTGTATTGTTTGTATTTAATATCTCAATTGTGTGATTTGTACTTAATTGATGTTTAAATTGAGCATATTAATTATTAGTATAACTTAATTGGTGTTTCTTATAACCTAATTGATTTTGTAGTGTAATTAGAAATTTTTGTTTTACTAAATTTGAAATTAAAAAAGATAAAGAAAATACAATACAAGAGTAATAATAAGAGAAACAAAGAATAAGGAGAATTGGGCCAATTAACACCCAAGAGCACAAGCCCAAATCGGCCAACCCAGTCCAAATGACCCATGCCCAACCCGTTTTGCCCAGCATCAATCCTAGCCGTTGAGATCATTTGATCTAACGGCTAAGATTAATAGAACCTTTCTAATTACCCAAACCCCCCCAAACCCTAAATTCCCGTTCAGTTTTTGCATCTCTTCAGAGAGCAAATGAAATCCGCCTCACACCACCACGAACCGCCGGCCGGAAATCGTCTCCGCCGGCGGTAACACCCCAAATCACCTAAAATTTACACCACAACACCCCAAGACCCCCTCCATTCCAACCATGAACTCGTTTTCCTTCAAATCACGCCGAAATCGCTCGAATATCCAACCCTATACATGAACCCTAGCCGCCGCCACATGACTCGAATGGCGGCGGCACCACCCATTGATACCAAATCCGCCTCCCATCACCACTAGACCACCTTCGTTTCCAAGTCACTCGTGTTCCCCCTCAAATCAAGTCGGATTTGGCCGAGTCTTCACAATTGAAGAACGTTAGAGGTAGTGGACGGCTCGCACATATTTGAGGGTCCTAAACCGACTTTAGTTGAGTATTTTCAATCGAGAATGCTCGATTAAAGTCCGTTTAGCCTCAAAGCTTCAAAAATTGAGTTGGTCCCAAGTCCGTTTCTGATTTCTGATTTTTTTTCTTCTCGAGGTACTTCTTCTTTCGATTCTTCTATGTTTATTTGTTTTGTTTGATCAGTGCTATTAGTATTTCCATCTTTTGATAATTTTTCTATTCATCTCCAATAGACCCTTTTATTTGGTCGACCGATTTGCTTCTATTCGATTGTACGATGATATTTGTGATTGAGTATGCGTATGCGATTCGATTATCAAAGTCGAACAATGTTCCTACATTATCTTGTTTTCTGCCGGGATACTGTTGAATCCGAGAATTTGTTGAATCGAAAGCTTATTTAGTTGATTGTGTGTTATCGATTCTAGGTGTTATAATCGACTAATCGAATGACATCGATTTACTCTCGTAGGCCTTGTTTATTAGCATTTTTAGGGCAAAATTGGACACTACAAATCACTGTTGAATCGAGAGATCCTTTCTTGTGAACTGTTTGTGTAATTAAAGATTGAATTGGATATAGTTGCTATTAGTTAAGGTCGAAGGGTGTAACCAATGAAGTATTAGAGCATATTAGGACTGCAGTTGGATTAGAATCTGAAGTTTGCTAGTTTTAAAGTAGGAATTAACAGAATTAGTATTGTTTAAAATTTAAAACTACCCTGCCCATGAGTTAAGCTAATGGAATCTACTGTTACAGCAGAGCAGCCCCCCAGTGCCCTGCACTTACCAATTTTTAATTATGAAAACTCCATACTTAGACATGGTTTAGTGGTTAAAACAGAGGATATAATGGGTTGGACAGAAGGAGGATGGGCAAGGGTCTGTTCTGCATAATCTGGGTGTTCCTAGGTGGTATTTTTTGGTTATAAATAGAGATACACACACACATACAAGGGGAGAGCTTAGAGACATAGAATTTTAAAAAACACATCTACATACACTCATACAAATACATTGATATTCACTGCCTACTGGTTGCTCTTGCTTTGGCTTCTTGTTCTTCTGTCACTACTGTTATTTTTGAGGCTGTAGTGGTCGTGTTTGTTGCGGTTGTTCTGTTGGTGCTATTGTTCTGCTGCTGTTTTGTTGTTGTTGTGCTGTTTGTTGTTGTTGTGCTGCTGTGACTGTGATTGACTACCACTAGTTTGTTGCTGTGGTGTTTGTTGCTGTTGGTCTGCTGCTACTTTGCTTCATCGACTCAACTGATCTCTAGTCTCCTACTTTGTTGATTTCCAGGTACACAACCCTGGTAACTTCAAGTGATTGATTGGACTATGAAATGAAGCTGTTTCTGATATATTGATACTTTTATTCTACTGAATTTGCATTTGTTCTTACTGGATTGTTGCTGGACTTTTTTTTTACTGTATATAGACGTTTGGATTGCTTCAGAGTTTAGTTGTCATATGTAATTGAAATATTTGGTAATGAATAATTGATTGTCAAATACAGCAAGATTAATGTGTTTGAAAACTGAAATTTCGCTAAAATACAAGCTGTTTGGATTTCACGTTTTAAAATGTCATTGAAATATTTGGTAGCGATCGGTTAATGATAGAAGCTTTATGCTATTGCTTAGCTATATAATAAATTTTAGTTGTTCAATGCTTAGCGCTTATAGAATTAATTTAGTCTCTGCTTACGCCTTTGAGGTTGATTGTAGAGTTACACTTAGGAATGAATTTACAAAACTAATAATCCTGTCTCAATTTCGTATATAATACATTCAATACGTTGTTTTAATTGGTGTTGATAAGCTGCAGAAGTTAAAAGCCAGGTTATGTTATAGAAATTTGTGTTAAAGAGGTAGAAGCGAAAATGTCATTACTACTTAGGCATATTCACCTTCAGCAAAGAATTTATTGATTACTAATTAGGATTTATAATTGTCTACCCATTCAACTGGCTGGCACACGTATGGGCTTCAAGCCCAGCTTATTGGATTCTCCTTTGTATTGGGCTCAATCGCATTGTGGATGCCATATCCGCTGTTATTAAATTGGAATTAAAAACTATTAAAAGAGTTTTGAATCGTAAATTTATTCATTATAATACATGTAGGACTAGGTATTAAATTAATATTAGGGACAAAAACAAAAGTAGACAATATAGTTCATCCTAAGATTGGCCTTTAATAAAATGAGATGAGCCTCGCCGCACTAAATACACATTTGCGGGGCCCTCAATCAATTGTAATAAAAACATAGACTCGGGAAGACCGTTTAGTGAATTTCACGGTCTTTTTCCAAAATTAATAAGACGATAGACTCTTTAGGCACGATTTGTAACATAATTACTTTCTTAAATATGGGTGCGCATTTATGTGACCCAAATCTATCTCCCGGCGAAACTGAGATACGTTAAAGTCACAGGCGTACTGGTTGCGGTGTGACTCGAAATGTGTTTTCGTGACGTCGCAATTCTTCTAAGAAATAAAAGCGGAGCATTAAAAATGCATAGTTAAAATATATAAAGAAATCAGATAAAAGCAAAAGTACGGTTGAGCGACCGTGCTAAAACCACGGAATCCGGGAGTGCCTAACACCTTCTCCCGGGTTAACAGAGTTCCTTATCCGGTTTTCTAGTTTCGCAGACTATATTACAAAGTCATAAATTTCCTCGGTTCGGGATCAAACCGGTGACTTGGGACACCATTACTCTCCCAAGTGGCGACTCTGAATTTAATAAAATGGATCCCGTCTCGATTGTCCTTAATTGGAAAAACTCCCTTGCGCCCTCGCGGGTGCGTAAAAAGGAGGTGTGACAGCTCTGGCGACTCTGCTGGGGATGATATGCTCTGAACTTCGGTTCAGGGTCTAAGAATTCGAGCTCATTTAAATTGTTATTTTTGTCTATATCTGATTTTATTACATGTTTAATTAATGTGCTACATGTCTACCGCTTTGATATTCGTTGTACTGTATATACAAACTGCTATATGTTTACCGCTTTGATATTGCGTGAACTGTATATAAAACTGTGCCGAAAACCCGTCTCTTCTTACCCCCGGGGATGTGCTTACTGGTTGAGACTCCCATTTCTGTTAGTGTCAATACCAAAGTAAGAAAAGAGGCAGGATAAGTTACAAAGCCGGACGATCCCGCGGGTCCCCGGTACGTAGCTCCCTCCTCAAATCCGAGTTGTCTGCTCGGGTACACGGTCTAGTACCATTGAAAAGCATCGGGATATTGAGCCTAGATTTAGGACGTTTATTTGCATCATATCCGACTTAGGGGACTCAACACAGGGGTTGGGTCCGTCTAGGACAGGCAACCCGAAATGAAAGACCATCTTGCCATATCATATTTGTTGTGAGCATTTATTTAGACTGGCATGCTGACCGGCTTTTTAATACGGAAGAAAAACAAAAGGAAATAGTATGGGGAAATAAATAATTTTTTCAAAAAAATACAAAAAATGTGTTTTACCAACAAGTCAATAAATTTAGTTGGCCGATAAAAACGACGGAAGGTTGACTTCGCCAACAAAATGGTTTTCTTGACAAAATGTGTTTTCTCTAAAATAGTTGTTTCGACGGACCGAACTACGCGGGTTTGATTCTCACCGGGTGTGAGATACGTAGGCAGCCTTTAACGGGTCCAACTTCTCTTCATCTCAAAATAAGTTTTCAACGACCATCTTTTTCATCAGTCTTAATATTTCGACCAGTCAATTCCTGTGGCCGGTTTCGTTTTTTTTAGAAAAAGATAGTTTTGTTTGGGTCAAATAAAGATTTCTCTTTCATCTAAAAAATTACCTTAATAAATGTGCAGAATGAGCACAAGTCAGAATACAACCGAAGCTATCATAAACAAGGTCCCCTTAAGTTTGCATAGGTGGTGGAGCGACTTGGGCGAGCAAGGACAAGACACAGTTAAGCTGTACCTGGGAGATCTAGTGGGGCTACTAAATATTCCCCCGAGAGGAGACATCATACGAGCCTTGATCTCATTCTGGGATCCAGCACACAATGTGTTCCACTTTTCAGACTTTGAACTCACACCAACATTAGAAGAATTGGCCGGGTATATCGGAAGACCAAAGGTCCCTATGAGGGAACAATATCTCATTGCGCCGAGGGTGGTGACAGTACATAGGTTTTTGGATACTGTGAAAATCCGCAGAACAGTACACAACCCAGACTTATCAGAAGGGTTCTGCATTGTAGCATTTCTATATGACAAATATGGTCATTATGGGGGCTTCAACAAACACAAAATCAAAATCTGCAGAGGAGACAACCAGTTAAAATGGGAGGAGCATAGACGCATCGCCTTCATGATAGCTTTCCTAGGTTCATTAATATTTCCTAGAAAAGACGGGAATATCAACATACAAGTGGCAGGGGTCGTCAGCACTCTGATGAAACAAAACAACAATACTTTGGCTCCCATGATAATATCAGATATCTCTCGTGCACTCACTATCTGCAAAGCCGGAGGGGTCTTCTTTGAAGCTTGCAACGTACTGCTCCAAATGTGGATGATCGATCACTTATGTCGTCGCCCGTAGTTTATGAGGTATAGTTTATCGGAGAAAACCTGTGTAGAAGAATTCCCTACGAGGGTCGAGGGACATGATTTGCCAGAAGGGATTAGTGGATGGATACGACTTTTGCGTTTGATTCCAGCCAGCAAGATAGAATGGACATTTGGCTGGCTACCCGTGGAAGAAGTCATATATGCATCGGCCACGGAATCATATTTGTTGCTAATGGGCCTCAACAACATCCAGCCCTACGCACCAGGTCGAGTATTGAGACAGTTGGGACGATGCCAAATAATCCCAAAAGAAGAAGACCTCAGCCCACATGTGGTTGAAATTGGACCGGGAGGACAGTTCCCCGAAGCGTTGGTCCGAAAGATTTGGAGTGAATGTCAAACATTGAGGATAGACACTCGAGTGCGAGATCGAGCCCGGGGTGAAGTATCGTCGGAATACCCTGCATGGTATAGCAGAGAATTGGAGCATCAAAGGCCCACAAAAAGGCCCCACCTCAGGGAGTTTGCTGGAGCGTCACAAGAACAATGGGACTGGTTGGCCAGAGAAGAAGCTTATAGAACAAAGATTAGCAGAATAGAGCAACGGACCCAGGAGCTCCAATTTTAAATGGATATGCAAGCCGCCGCCAACGAAGGAGATAAAAAGAAGTTGGCACAAGAAAATGACTTTTTGAGAGCTCAAATCCAGCAAATGAAAAGGGATGCTGACAGACAGTTGAGGAGTCGAGCGGACGAAAAATTGATAAAGGGTTTGAGAAGCCAAGTTGCCGATGTACAAAGAGAATTGGAAGAGTCAAAAGCCCAAACAATGAGGATCCGTGCTAGCTGGAAAAAGGAGGCACATCAACATGCACTTCACCTACAACGGATGGAAGAAGATTACACTAAGACCATCACTAGTCTAAGGGAGGCAAATGTTATCCTCGGGGAGCGGGTTTTCAAGCAAGCCCGAGATGCTAGAACAGACCTCGACCGTTGTCACAATTTGATGGCTCGACTGCAAGAACAAATAGACAGGCTCCTAGACCAAGTCACCAACAACGCTCAAAGATTGGGGGCGAAAAACCAGCAGATAGAGCGGCTACTCGGAGAAAGGGACATGATCAAGGACAGAATTGGAGAAATCGGGCATTATGTCACCATGAAGTGCCTAGCTTGTGAACAAATGCCCCGCACCGACCTTTTTGCTTCAATTATGGGCTATGTGCATCGGATCATGAGAGAATTAAGGGGACTACACAAGGACCTCACACCAAGGCCCGCGGCAAGGCCGAATGATGCCTCGCGGGCCCCCAGGAATTTTGGAGCATTAGACTTTTGATTAAAAATGTATTTTTGGTCAAGCTAGTTGGCATTTTTATTTTTACATTATCGAGTCAAGCATTTCTTTTGTTTTGCTGATTGTTGTAAGACGTGTTTTGTAACTTTGAGGTTTTATTTGATATAAAAGTTACGGAATTTTGCCACAATCTTGTTACCAGAACTACGCTCGGTCTGATTCACGCGGGGACGTGATACGTAGGCAATCCACATAAGATTCGACCACCACTAAAAAAAGAAAAGAAAAATGGGGAGGTTAATAACAATAAAGTTTTCAAGGATAAGAGAAGAAGAAAAAGAAAAGATGGAATGACGCATGCGAGGAATACACATGTTACGAGTACATGTAGAAAGGGTTATTTGGTTAGGTGCATTAACATCCTACGTGCTATAACATATCTGTTAAACTCGGTAAACTAACAAGTTTGTTGCATTTCCAGAAAAGTTTAGCAGTTGGTTTGACAGAATATACTGGCCAGCCACCACTACCGTACTAGATCTAAAGGGCCAATTACAGCAAGCATGTCTAGCTCCGGTAAAAGCCTCGAGGAAGAGAAATCGGAGATGCAAATCATGAAAGAAGAGGTAGAACGGTTGAGACATCAGATAACAGAGATGCACCTAGCCTGGGCTAGGGGACAGCCCTCACCAAACCTCCCTACTCTCGCCTCAGCTCCAGAACATCCACCCATTGATCCTTCGACAAGCGCCCCAATCTATCCATACTATTCAGGGGGAAAACCCTTATGCCACCCACACTCCACCAGCCAAACCAAATCCTCCTCCAGTCACCCCTGTTTTTGTGGCACCTCCACCTACTACTCTACAAAGGCCGTCCGGCGAGCCGCATGTTCAGATCCATGACAACTCTTACTATCCTCCGGAGCCTACTTTTAGGGCTCCTGAACCGCAATCACACAACCCTCACTGGGATAATCCGGCAGAACCGGAAAAGCACTTCCAAAGTTCGGAACATGAGGAAGTTATTAGAAAAGTTAAAAGCCTGGAGCAGTCCTTCAAGAACATGGACGGTTTGGGTAACCAGGTCAGTGTCGCTTACAAGGATCTATGTCCGTTCCCCGATGTCCAGTTGACGGCCGGGTTCAAAATGCCCAAGTTTGACCTATACGAGGGGCACGGTGATCCTGTAGCCCACCTCCGAGGGTTTTATAGTAAAATGCGAGGAGCCGGAGGACGGGACGAGATTCTGATAGCTTACTTCGGTCAGAGTCTGGGAGGATCTGCGCTGGAGTGGTACACTAGACAGGACCCCAGTAGATGGTTTACGTGGGATGATTTGGCTCAAGCTTTTATCGGCCAGTTCCAGTACAATTTTGAAATAATCCCCGACCGCTTATCATTGCTAAAATTAGAAAATAAACCCGCTGAAAGTTTCAGAGAATTTGGTTTCCGCTGAAGGGAACAGGCAGCAAGGGTAGATCCGCCTATGAGAGAGAGCGAGATGGTGGATTATTTCTTGCAGACACTAGAGCCAACCTATTTCGGACATCTGATGACGTCCGTGGGAAAGTCATTCACTGAGGTGATAAAAATGGGGGCTATGATCGAGGAAGGCTTGAAAGCCAACAAGATCATGAGCTATTCAGCATTGAAGGCCACCACTCAGGCTATCCAAAGTGGTACTGGAGGAGTACTGGGGAAAAAGAGGAAAGAGGAAGTCGCGGCAGTCGAGTCCGGGGCATGGTTCAGAAATAGAGGCCCTGCACCCCAATATGGCCCGCCCCAGCCTCACCACCAAAATTACTCCCACAATCCATATAACCACCCGCAACATTACTATCCCGCACTTGATCCCCATTTTACTGTCCACCACGCACAGTCCTATTCCGCACCTCCCGTCCATGCACCGTGGCGTGCACCAAACCCGCAGAACAATCATCCACCCCCAAGAGCTTACAGAAACCCCTCGGGCGCGAGTTTTCGTCCAAACCAGGCATTCAAGGGCGACAGGGCGCCAAGGCCAAAGACTTTCACTCCCTTGGGGGAGTCTTACACCAGTCTGTTCCGCCGGTTGAAGCAAGTAGGGTTGCTAAATCCGGTTGAAGCTAAGCTACCAAACCCTCTTCCAAAGAACCTGGACCATTCAGTAAATTGTGCATACTGCTCAGGATGTCCGGGACACGACACGGAAAAGTGTTGGAGGTTGAAAACAGCCATCCAGGAGCTCATCGACACTCGCAGGATTGAGGTCCAGACTCCAACAGAGCCCAACATCAACCAAAACCCACTTCCAACTCATCATGAGACCAACATGATCGAGTTGGTACGGGTAGAAGAAGGAAAGGCGAAATCCCCTCAGACTGTAATGATGATCAAGTCTAGCGGGGTAGGAATGAGAAAGGGACCGAGCCTTGATGAGTCATCTATTTGCAAGAAGGACATACCAGGAGGGTCGGAAGCAGGAAAGGAAAGTGTGAACGAAGTACCGGTGAGGCCGGGGGAAGCAAAAATAGTTGTACCAGGGGCAGCAACCAAGCCCGTCTTGACGGTAGCAGGCGTTCGAATGGATCCTTTCATCATCAAGCCAGCAATACAGTTGCCAATAACTGATAGCAGAGCTATTCCATGGAATTATGCTCGGATTACGACAACCTACCAAGGAAAGGAAGTGAAGGAGGAAGTTTGCGAAGCGCAAGGTTTGACCCGCTCGGGGAGATGTTTTGCCCCTGCGGAATTGAGGAAGATCACTCCGGCAACATTGAAAAAGCCGGTAACTGACGAAGAGGCAGAAGAATTCCTGAAAAAGATGAAGCTGCATGACTATTCTGTCTTAGAGCAGCTGAAGAAAACGCATGCGCAAATATCATTGCTATCCTTGCTGATACATTCTGAAGAACATCGGCAAGCTTTGATGAAAGTTTTGAATGAGGCCCACGTACCTGATAAAATCTCAGTGAGTCATTTGGAGAAGATCACCAATAGGATCTTCGAAGCAAATCGGATCACCTTCACCGATGATGAGTTGCCCGAGGAAGGCACCGAGCACAACAAGGCTTTATATCTTACGGTAAAGTGTGAGGAGTCGGTGGTTACCAAAGTCCTCGTCGATAATGGGTCCAGCGCCAATATCTGTCCTCTCTCTACACTGGACAAGTTGAAAGTGGACATCGGCAGGATACGCAAGAACAACATATGTGTTCGAGGGTTTGACGGAGGAGGCAAGGCATCGGTTGGGGACATAGTGTTAATCTTGACGATTGGGCCAGTGGAGTTCACCATGGAATTCCAGGTGCTGGACATGGTGGTGTCATATAACCTTCTGATAGGGCGACCATGGATCCATGCCGCAAGAGCGGTTCCATCCAGCTTACACCAACTCGTCAAGTTTGAGTGGGACCAACAGGAGATCGTCGTCCATGGAGAGAATGATCTACAACCGGGCACCATCGTCCCCTTTGTTGAGACGGAAGAAGATGTTGGGCCATGGGTATACCAGATCTGCGATGTGGTATCCGCCCACCGAGTTCCAGAAGGGGAGTGCATTCCCAATGACAGGATAATTACTGCAGACGTCATGGTGGCTCATGAAATGTTGAGACATGGTTTCATACCCGGCAAAGGTCTAGGTGCATCTCTGCAAGGAATCATACAACCGGTATCAGTGGTCGAAAACTTAGGAACCTTCGGCTTGGGATTCAAGCCAACATCGGAGGACATCCGGCGAGCCAAGAGGAGTAAGCAGAAGACATGGGTGCTCCCGAAGCCTGTTCCACGCCTTTCCCAATCTTTCGTCGGGTCTGGAGTAAGAGGACATCCGACGACAAAGATTCCCGGTCCTATGGTTAGGCCAGACGAAGAGTTCTTAAGAAAGTTCGAGGACCTATTCGCAGATGTATGCATGCTAGAGGATGGCGAAGGATCCAGCCATGCCGAGATACAGTTTGTGGGGTCAAAGGCAAAACTGAATAATTGGAAGGCTACTCCTCTCCCTGTCCGGAAGGAGTCTTGGTAGTTTGTTTTGGATTGTTTCTTTCGAAATTTTGTGTTGGGGGTTGTCCCCGGAGTAAAATCCAGTTGTTTTAGTTCATTTTGATTTAAGTTTGCAAGTTTGTTTTCCTTGTACTATTCCCATTAATGAAATTTGGTTCCCATCGTGGCTAATTTTGTTTATTTTTTCTTCTTTTTAACTTTTCTGAACAGCCTTCTTTCAACTGATCTTAATGATATGGCGTGCTTAAAGATTAATCAACCGAGTCTAGAAAGTCAATCGGGTTTGGAAATAATAACGCATGAAATAAGAAGTGACGAGAGTGAGTTAGAATACGGCGATGATAAAGCCATAGAAGAAATCGGCGAAGAATTGAGTCACTTCGAGGAAAAACCCAAACCAAATCTAAATGATACTGAGGCCGTTAATCTGGGGAATGCGGATGATGTCAAAGAAACCCGAATAAGTGTCCATATTGAACCCAACCTGAGAGAAGAGATGATCAAAACACTCATGGAGTTTAAAGACATTTTCGGATGGTCGTACGACGACATGCCAGGACTCAACACTGATCTAGTGGTTCATAAATTACCCACTGATCCGGCATATCCTCCCGTCAAGCAGAAACTGCGGAAATTCAAGACGGAGATGAGTGTGAAGATTAAGGAGGAAGTAACCAAGCAGTTGCAGGCGAAAGTCATTCGTGTCACTCGATACCCTGAATGGTTGGCTAACGTAGTACCGGTGCCAAAGAAAGACGAAAAGATCAGAGTATGCGTGGACTATCGCAATCTCAACAAGGCGAGTCCTAAGGATAATTTCCCACTTCCCAATATCCATATCCTAATTGATAATTGCGCCGGACGCGAAATCGGATCCTTTGTGGATTGTTATGCGGGATATCATCAAATTTTGATGGATGAAGAGGACGCGGAAAAGACGGCTTTTATCACACCGTGGGGGACTTATTGCTACCGAGTGATGCCGTTCGGTTTGAAGAATGCGGGGGCAACATATATGAGGGCGATGACTACGGTATTCCATGACATGATACACAAGGAGATTGAAGTGTACGTGGATGATGTGATCGTAAAATCCAGACGTCAAGAAGACCATGTTGCTGACCTCGGGAAGTTCTTTCAAAGACTTCGAAGATACGACATCAAGCTCAATCCGGCCAAATGCGCATTCGGAGTTCCGTCAGGAAAATTGCTAGGATTCATCGTCAGCCGACGGGGCATTGAGTTGGACCCATCCAAAATCAAGTCCATTCAGGAGTTACCCCCGCCAAAGAATAAAACAGAGGTAATGAGTTTGTTGGGAAGGTTAAATTACATCAGTAGGTTTATTGCTCAGCTTACAACAACCTGTGAACCCATATTCCGTCTGTTGAAGAAAGACGTTGCGATAGAATGGACGACAGAATGTCAGGAAGCGTTTGACCAAATCAAAGGGTATCTGTCAAACCCACCCGTACTAGTTCCGCCGGAACCGGGTAGACCCCTGATTCTTTATCTGACGGTTTTGGAGAATTCGTTCGGCTGCGTACTGGGGCAGCATGATCTTACTGGCAGGAAGGAACGGGCCATTTACTACCTCAGTAAGAAATTCACAGTCCACGAGGTCAAGTACACTCATTTGGAAAAGACATGTTGTGCCTTGACTTGGGTAGCCCAAAAGTTGAAACATTATTTGTCTTCTTACACCACTTACCTCATTTCGCGTTTGGATCCGTTGAAGTATATTTTCCAGAAACCTATGCCTACGGGGAGGTTGGCAAAATGGCAAATATTACTTACAGAGTTCGACATCATATACGTGACAAGTACGGCTATGAAAGCTCAAGCCCTAGCCGATCACTTAGCTGAGAATCCTGTTGATGACGAATACGAACCTCTGAGGACGTATTTTCCAGACGAAGAAGTATTGCAAATTGATGGGTTGGAACTAACCGAGGAGCCAGGTTGGAAGCTTTTCTTCGACGGAGCGGCGAACGCAAAAGGAGTCGGAGTAGGGGCTGTGCTTATCTCTGAAACAGGACATCATTATCCTGTTACTGCTCAACTGCGTTTTCATTGTACCAATAATATGGCTGAGTACGAGGCATGTATCTTGGGGTTACGATTAGCGGTAGACATGGATGTACGGGACGTCTTGGTCTTGGGGGACTCGAACCTTATGGTACATCAGATTCAAGGAGAATGGGAAACCAGAGATTTAAAGCTTATCCCGTATCGTTAGTGTTTGCATGATCTGACCAAACGCTTTCGATCAGTAGAATTCAGGCACATCCCAAGGATGCATAATGAGGTTGCAGACGCTTTAGCCACTTTAGCGTCAATGCTACATCACCCGGACAAAGTTCGTATCGATCCGTTACATATTCAGATCCAGAATAAACATGCTTTATTGTAATGTGATAGAGGAAGAGGTGGATGGTGAGCCATGGTTTCATGATGTCAAGGAATACCTCGGGTTAGGAGTATACCCAGAGCAAGCAGCCGGAGATCAAAAGCGAGCTATTCGGCGGTTGGCGAACGGATTTTTCCTTAGTGGAGGGGTGTTGTACAAAAGAACCCCGGATTTGGGATTGTTGAGATGTATAGATGCAAGTCAAGCCACAACAGTGATGACAGATATACACTCGGGAGTTTGTGGACCACACATGAGCGGATACATATTGGCAAAGAAGATTCTTCGAGCGGGATATTACTGGCTCACGATGAAGCGTGATTGTATAAGTTTCGTGCGAAGATGCCATCAGTGTCAGATACACGGAGATTTGATTCATTCTCCACCAACTGAATTGCATACAATGTCAGCACCATGGCCGTTTGTTGCATGGGGCATGGATGTTATTGGACCTATAGAACCTGCGGCTTCCAATGGTCATAGGTTCATTCTGGTAACGATCGATTATTTTACCAAGTGGGTGGAGGCCAAAACCTTCAAATCAGTGACCAAGAAGGCGGTGGTGGATTTCGTACATTCCCACATCATCTGCAGGTTTGGAATTCCAAAGATAATCATCACAGATAACGGTGCAAATCTTAACAGTGGATTGATGAAAGAGGTATGTCAACAGTTCAAGATTACACACCGAAATTCCACACCGTATCGCCCAAAAGAAAATGGTGCGGTCGAGGCAGCAAACAAGAACATAAAGAAGATATTGAGGAAGATGGTAGAAGGGTCCAGGCAATGGCATGAAAAGTTACCATTCACGCTGTTAGGCTATCGCACTACCGTCCGGACTTCGGTAGGTGCAACTCCTTACTTGTTGGTGTATGGGACTGAAGCAGTAATACCAGCAGAAGTTGAAATCCCATCCCTCCGAATTGTCGCCGAAGCCGAGATTGATGACGACGAGTGGGTCAAAACCCGATTAGAGCAATTGAGCTTGATCGATGAAAAGAGATTGACAGCAGTATGTCATGGCCAATTGTATCAAAAGAGAATGGCGAGAGCATATAACAAGAAGGTACGTCCCGGGAAATTTGAAGTGGGACAGCATGTGCTGAAGAGAGTTCTACCACATCAGGCTGAAGCAAAAGGCAAGTTCGCTCCAAATTGGCAGGGACCATTTGTGGTGACTAGAGTATTATCCAACGGCGCTCTATGCCTAACTGATGTTGAGGGAAGATGCACCGATATGGCTATCAATTCTGATGCAGTCAAGAGATATTATGTGTAATTCTTTAATGCATTTGTCAACGTTTGGTTTCGTTTGTGTGTATTTGGTATTTTTCGGAGAATGAAATGACAGAGGCAATTTTTCTACTACCCAAACACTTTAACCCTTGTTTTCCCCTTTGAGCCTTAATTATTCTTTCATATACCCTCTTTCGGAATCATCGAGGAAGATGTGTAACAAAATAGAAAAAGAAACAAAGAAAAGACACAAGAAAAAGTGAACTACGTTCGACCTGATTCCTCAAGAAGGATACGTAGGCGCCACACGGCTCGGTCATAATAAAATAAAAATCAAAGATCCCCCAAGCAACAAAACTGGGGCAGAAGTCATTGTTTCGTTTGAAAGATAGTGTGGATTCCAAAAGTTGTAATAAGCTAACCGTTGAGGTTAAACCCCTTCCTTCAGCCTCACGCGCAGAAACCACATTAAGAACCAGAAAGACCTCTCGATCGGTATTTGAGAAATGCCAAGTCATGTGAATGAAAGCCAAGAGTGACATCCCGACCCTCGATTGAATCCAGGATGCACAAGCTGAAAGGGGATAACGCTCTAGAGGGAATCTCAGGGGTGATACCCCGCCGCAAGGAAAGAAAGCGTAAATGAGAGAGTCTTAACGGTGAAAACCCTCGCGGGCACCTTAAGGCGAAGGAAGTTGAGAGAAGTAAAATGAGAGAGTCTTACGGTGAAAACCTTTACGGGCACCTTAAGGCGACGGGAGGTAGAGAGAAATGAGAGAATCTCATTAGTGAAAACCCTTTGAAGGGCACTGTGAGGTGACAAGGCGAGATGGTTACAAGATGTCTGCATGAGACAAGGTTTGGACATCCGTTTACCTCTAGCAGAACGCGGCATCAGAAAGTGATTGACATGAATAGACTGGGTAGTTTAATCTCAAAGGCGCGGTATAACCATTGGATCAGTCACACATTCAGATAAGTTTTCCTATTTTTGAGTTCAGAAAAGTTTTCCTTTTCTTTTGTCATTTGCGGTCAGCATTCTTTTCTTTTCTTTCATTTTTCGAAAATTGATTTTCTTAAAGCTTACTACCAAGTCTCCCAAAGCAGTATAATGAAAATGAATAGGCGTGGAACGAGGCAATAAGGCAGAAGTCGTTCCGATAGTAAGATTGGAACGACAGGTCGATTGGAAGGTTCGCAGGAATTATGGAGTATGATGGACACATGTGGCACGTCCGGAAGATGATTTCACGCAACAGATCACCGGCTAAAAAGAGTCGGATCAAACCAAATATTGGAATGAAAGGGAGAAATGAGAAACCATCTGTGGAAAGAACATCATCCCAGCAAGCGTCAACGTCGTCCCCAAAAGTCCGAGGGAGGCCAAGCGGATGAAAGAGAAAAGAAAATGGCCCCAACAAGAGTGGCACGACCACTCACTGCGTTTTGAAACTAACAATTTTTCTTTGATTTAAAGCAGGAAAAGAGGGTTCGTTGGCAGAAAAGCATACCGTCCGGAAGTTTATCAAACTGGGGCAGAAAATTTTCTCCTGTTGCGAAAATTTTCTTGAAAGCAAAGACTCAGAGGATAAGGGTAGAAAGCAACACAAGATTTCGAGAAATACCAGCTCCGAGCAGAATAGTTTTGAGAAAGGCCAGACGACACGATGGGGTAATCTTTGAGCTTGGTACCACCCCCAGCAGTTGTTGGAAAAATGAAACAATGGCTTCGAGATTCCCCCAGCAGTATTATATCCCATAATTTGTTCAAGGAAGCAAAAGCGTGAGTCCCAGAGGAGGTATGGGAAGAAGGAAGAGGAAAAGGGGTCCCCCGCCAGGATAATCCCCGGTCCATAACATTTCAAACCCGGCGAGTCCGAGAGAGAATGAGGGTGAAGGAAACAAAGAATACTTCCTCAGCAGCATCGTCCCCAGCAGATGAGTTAACAATTTCCAAAGATATCCCCAGCAGCCAAAAGAAAAGTAATGCGACCCAGGGGGAAAGCAATTCCAAGACAAGATAATTCGGAAGAAAAGGTGGCCCAAGAGGCGATGCAGGGAAGAAGAAATGGTACAGAAAGCAAAGGAAGGCGACGTGGATGGGATGGAGTTAGTGAGTAGTTGAAGTTAGGGAGCCCGCCTCTGGAGAATGGAGTGGCGGTTTTATTTTGAAGTAGTAGTTGAAGTCGGGGAGCACGCCCGGATAATGGAGTGGCGATTTTATTTTAAAGTAGTAGTTGAAGTCGGGGAGCCCGCTCGGAGAATGGAGTGGCGATTTTATTTTGCGAGTTGTAATTGGAGTCGGGGAGCCCGCCTGGAGAATGGAGTGACGATTTTATTTTAAAGTAGTAGTTGAAGTCAGGGGAGCCCGCCCGGAGAATGGAGTGGCGATTTTATTTTAAAGTAGTAGTTGAAGTCGGGGAGCCCGCCCTGGAGAATGGAGTGGCGATTTTATTTTGAAGTAGTAGTTGAAGTCGGGGAGCCCGCCCGGAGAATGGAGTGGCGATTTTATTTTGAAGTAGTAGTCGAAGTCAGGGAGCCCGCTTGGAGAATGGAGTGGCGATTTTATTTTGAAGTAGTAGTTGAAGTCGGGGAGCCCGCCCGGAGAATGGAGTGGCGATTTTATTTTGAAGTAGTAGTTGAAGTCGGGGAGCCCGCCCGGAGAATGGAGTGGCGATTTTATTTTGAAGTAGTAGTTGAAGTCGGGGAGCCCGCCCGGAGAATGGAGTGGCGATTTTATTTTGAAGTAGTAGTTGAAGTCGGGGAGCCCGCTCGGAGAATGGAGTGGCGATTTTATTTTTGAAGCAATAGTTGAAGTCGGGAAGCCGCACGGAGAATGGAGTGGCGATTTTATTTTGCGAGTTGTAATTGGAGTCAATGAGCCCGCCCTGGAGAACGGAATGGCGATTTTATTTTACAGTTGTGGTTGAAGTCAGGGAGCCCGTTTGAAGAATGGAGTGGCGATTTTTTTTTTTTTTTTTTTTGAAGCGGTAGTTGAAGTCGGGGAGCGCACTGGAGAATGGAGTGGCGATTTTATTTTGCGATTGTAATTGGAGTCAATGAGCCCGCCCGAAGAATGGAGTGGCGATTCATTTTTAATTTGGTTGAGGAAAGCGGTTGAATGTAACAGAAATCCCGGCATGAATCCGAGTTCGTGAGCAGAGGGAGGCAACAAGGATCGGAAAAGATAGATTCGGATTGCAAAGGAGAATAGTTCAAAGATCATAAAGAAAGAAGCAATGGTCGGGGTTCGGCAATCAAGATAGGCCGAGACAACAATTGTCAGAGGAGAAGGAGCATGTTGAAGAAACACCAGAGCCAGCCGGATGGCAAGGAGCACGACAAGATCAAGTTAAAAAGGATAGATAAGAATTTGTAGTACTGTAACTTGGTCTAGCTTCTTATTTTTGTTTAGCACGGTGTAATAAGGAGATCAGTTGAGCAGTGGCAACAGCAGCAACAACAGTAACAGCAAGATCACAACAATCATGGTAGTCCCAGCTACCAAAACTTCCCGAACTACATTGACCTGATTCCTGTTTAGCCCAGGGTATGTAGGAGGCCTCCTGAAGTAAAGGCTCGGTCAAGATCTTTTAGAAAATGCTTCACACGGAGTGCTCGAACGGGCAAAAAATCGCTCGTGTTTGCTCACTATCTTTGCACGAAAACTCTCCATGTTTCCGCGCAAAGAGGGGCAGCTGTGAGCACGTGATTTTTGCCCTACATAAAAACTACTCCCAAAAATTCAAAATAAAATAATCTTTTCATCGTGTGCTCTTTTTAGATTTTTCGTGACACTTTTGGATAATTGTTTGTATTCGTCTAAGCGTGTTGGTTTGTTTAAATTAAGGAAAGTACAAAAATATGTTGTGTTTGCATTCTTAGGAGTTAATTTACAATTGAAAGTAATCAAAATCATTTGACAAAAATGGAAAGTCACAAAAATGTGTATTGTTTGTATTTAATATCTCAATTGTGTGATTTGTACTTAATTGATGTTTAAATTGAGCATATTAATTATTAGTATAACTTAATTGGTGTTTCTTATAACCTAATTGATTTTGTAGTGTAATTAGAAATTTTTGTTTTACTAAATTTGAAATTAAAAAAGATAAAGAAAA
>JASVEL010004477.1:0-11813 GCA_032618575.1 Nicotiana noctiflora | reverse complement strand
TCCAGAGTCTGTACACACCCCTAGTGAGCGCCGTCGACGTTAAATGGATCGGGCTACACGCCGTAGCGGTTATGTGCATTGCATTGCATCTTTATCCGTGGAATTTTCTGTGATAATTGTGTTATACTGATGTTGCTAGCGTGAAGGAGGATCGGACTGTAGTTTAGCTTCATATTGTGGTATTATGTGGATTTCTTATTTTCAGCTACTTGTATATATTTATTACTCACTGAGTACTTAGTACTCACGCCTACTCCCTGCACATTTTGTGTGCAGACTGAGGTACTCAGGAGAAGTAGACGAGCATTTCTAGCTTTTGTAGAGTCATACCGAGTTGCTGAGGTAGCTGCAGACGTTCGTAGAACCTAGCTTCTCCTCCCCTTTTCAGTTACTACTTTATGTTCAGATTTGAGAGTTTTTATACAGTATTCTCTATTTTTGTTCAGTTTTGTTTAGATGCTCTAGACTTGTGACTCCAGATCCTTGGGAGTATTAATTATTTTCACACTTCTCACTATTTTGTTCGTATTATTATTATTGGAGTTCTTTGACTCATATATTCTTCTTGAGATGTCCATTTGGGATTGATATTCATTTGTGATAAACAATTGTTGGTCTGGCTGGCCTAGCTAAATTGTTGGGCGCCATCATGACCGGATTTGGGTCGTGACAATGGTCCCACTCACCTGCCATATATACCACATAAGATGCATCTATGAGATGGTTACATGTGCAATTATTATTAACCCGCAACCTGACCGGTGTGTACGAGGTAACTTGCTCAATAATTTGATTTAGAGCATAATTTCCTGATTGTTTTATTCAAGAAGTTCATCTTGATAAGCTGATTTACATCACAGTTGGTTTAGCAAAATAATTTATTGAGTGCCTCTATTTAATAGCTAAATAATTGCTTATAAGAATAAAGTTTTGTATATCAGTTTGATATACGTTATATACGAAAGTATATTATTTTCTACCCTCACAATTGGTTCATGGTCAGAAATCAAATAATTCCATCTTATTATTATTGATGTGCAGTGTATATTTTGATTAACACCCTAAAGCACAAAGATGAGTTCCCAAAGTTGAGGAAACAGTTTAGTTTTTCTAACACGAGGGGGAGACATGAAAAACAATTGAGAAAAAGTTACGAGGAATGAATTATCGTTTCTACATGTAGATCCTCAATAAGATAATATGAACTTGAAGTTCATAAAGGGATAATTCATTTGCAATATATTGCAAAAAATGCTAGATGTATTTGCTGACCCAAAGAAAGTAACTATATTCTCATTGCAAAATGCTCATATTAAGTCCTAGAAGGACAGAGTCTATGGTACGCTTAAAGCGTATAGACAAATCGGTTTTAAATAAATTTCTTGACAAAGAAGAAGAGCAAATGATCATAATAATGGAGGCAAGTGACGTAGAAAACCACATGACATAACACTTCATAAAATCTCATGAGAGATTTAGGTACCTGAATATATGAATGAAGAGATCTCTATGTCATGTCCATATGAAAATAAGGAGGTTGGAACCGATATAAAATGTTTGTCGACGACATTTATTGTAGCGCTAAATATACATGAGGATCTTAAGTCCAGAGAAACAATTCAAGTATAATTGATTTTATATGAAAGACATACAATTTTGAACATGTAGTTCAAATACTTGAAAGTATAAAGTCAATGATATGTGCAAGCAGTTTTCAATATCTTATATGTCTTGAATGACATGAAAACTTGATATACATCTAAAGTCTATTATATGACTTAGCTTATATGACAATCTATGAAGGATTTAAATTGCTTGAAGCATATATAATTCTTGATCTTGAAGTACGAGATCCTCATTGCAATTTGTACATATATATGTATCTTGCTATAATTATAAGCATGATAATATCATAGCGTGAATCTGTATGGAGATATTGAAAAGCCATTCCACGGTATTATATGAAGACATTATATATTTATCAAGAATGATGATTTCAAGGGGCAATATATCATTCAAGTTAATATGGCTGATTTGTTCATCAAATCTCTATTTGAAGATGGTGCACAAGATTGGAATGCAAATGCTCAAGAATGTGAATTGATGCTCTCATCAGGGGGAGTTAATGCGCATTGCACTTTTTTTCCTTTACAAGGTTTTGTCCCACTGGGTTTTACTTGTAACGTTTAATGAGGCAACCAAAATGCGTATTGTTAGATATGAGCAAACTTCATTTGTAGCCATCTATCTAGAGAAAACAAATGACAATAAGTAGCCGCAAATTAAACCATACAATTAATAGCCAAAACTAATTACAAGGGCTAGCCCAAAACCCATTTCGCTCTTTCCCCTTTAATTTTCAGACTTTTTAACTCTGCAATCTACTTTAACCCATACATTCCCGTTTCCAAAAACACATTTAAAAAAAAAAAAAAACCTGCCTCCTTCTAGACCCCCCGATGAACAAACAGTGGTAGGCGAAACCTAAAATTTTTAACTGGTAACTGAACAAAAATACAGAAAGCGAATTGTTTTGACAGGTAACTGAACAAAAATACAGAAAGCGCCCGTAAACCTATTAATCTTTTGACCACATTGATGCTGACGGTATATATGTACCAAAGAAAAACACAAATAGGAAGAAAACAAAAGTCAGTTATCACTCATTTAGTAGTTTTTACTAGTTCAAGGCTTTTCACTACAGTAAAGAAAACCAGCATGCAATCACGATACAGCTTAATACCCATACTGATATAGTTTGCCTAAAATTTAAGGGAATGTGCCGGCAAAAACAATCTTAGAAAAAAGGTTATGAAACAAATTTCAAACCCGAAATAAAAGAAATCCAAAACCCAGAACGAATACATGAAAAAGAAGCATACCTCGACTTTTTCATCAACTTGGAGTTTGGGAGGAGTTTTGAAGTTGATGGGTTCTTCAATTATGGCCATTGACAGAGTTATGCAGGCAATGGGTGCCAAAACATAACTTCAAATCACCGGTCGAATTTCACAATGTCTGCCTCTACTAATTCTTGTGTCAAAGACTGCATCTACTTTACGTACCTCTTTATTAGCCACGCCAATGCTTCTTCAATCTACTTATTTTTACTCAGCATACAAAATATATACACAAAATAGACTATCACTATACAAAAGTATACTAAATAGACTGTCATTATACAAAATATATATAAAATAGACTATCACTATACAAAAAATATACAAAATAGATTGTCACTATACAAAAAATATACAAATAGACTGTCACTATACAAAAAATATACAAAATAGATGTAACTATACAAAATATATATAAAAAAGACTGTCACTTATAAAAATACATGATACACATCAAAATATTAGAAAATTCACATTATATACAATTTTGATACATTTTTTAGACAGATTATACATTCACAATACAAAATATATTTGGGGTACACAAATATATACACTTTAGATACACAAGCACAGTTATGCTAAATATAACTAATGATACACTATCGAACTTAGGATACAATATTTATACATTGCAAAAAGAATTTTCTCCATTGCACTAGGTAGGGGCCGAACCTGCCACCATCAGCTTAGGTAAGATGCGCCCTATCCATTGAGCTACAGGCACTTATGTTATCATACTCATTCCGTTCGGCTACTATATGCAATATGTTTGGGCCGAAAGGCAATTTTTTGAATGTAGGTCAAAACATGGGCTATTAAAATTTTGAAGGGTTATAGAAGGTAGTTTTCTAGTTAGATATGTGTACTCTTTTTCCTTTTCTAGAATTTTTTTTCTCATTGGGTTTTCTTTTAGTTAAGGTTTTAACGAGGCACATTATAACATTCAATGTGGAGTGTTATAAATATAATTTTATTTATGGTGAATGTCCATATTTAGATAGATTATAGGGTTTATTACTTGGTGGCTAAGTCACTTTTTTCCTATAAATAGAGGGTCCTATTCCATTGTAATCTCTACTTTACTCTGCAATATTGTTCTTTCTTCTTTTATTATTTCATAACAACTACTATATTTTCGACAACTTTACCAAAGCATATATTCTCAATCAGAGAGATTGCACATCCATAATTTCTCTCCTTTTTATCTATAATTTTTATAATAATTTCAAATTAATACTAATATGCAACCATTTTTGTTATATAGTGTTGCTTTTAGCGTGATCTAAGCTCAAAACCCGTCGTACATGCTGCAAGCACCTAAAACAACTCCAAACTAGAATTTTGAAAAATGGCGGGTTCACATTCACTTTCATGGCCAGCAACAGCGGCGGCAGAGCAGTCGGAGCTGCCACCGTCGTCATTGTCAATCGCCACCGTAACAAACCAGTGGGAAGCTGAATACGCTCGGTTCATCCTCTATCCTCCAGCTTCTCCTCATCCCTCTCATCCGTCTCTCGTCCCTCTTAGACGAAAGCACTGTACAGGCGGCAAATGGATCTCCTCTTCCTCCCTCGTTTCTCTCAAACTCCGCACTGATAGATCCGATCCTAATCGCGGTTTCATCCTCGTCCTCGCTTTCCATCACACGATCCTCGTGAGCGCTTACTTCTTCTCTCTGTTTTTACAACTATTTCGAATATTGAGAAATTCTAAATGCTCCAGAAAATGAAATATCTGCTTTACTTTCATTATATATTTCTTCTGGATCGATATATTTATTTGCTATTTTCTCAATGTGAAATTGAATTAGAAAATGAACAATTTGAATGTTAATTTCGTTTGTGACCTTTTTGATGTGGCTTTGATTTCATAAGTTACTTTACTCTAGATTTGTTGATACTCGATTTTATTATTTGATCTCTTTATTCTGGCTGTTTCATCCTTTTCTTCACTCTGCGCTCACAGGGTCCTCGTGAGAGATACTGCTTCTTTCTGTTTTCCCGCTATTTTACTTTTTTGAAAAAAAAAAAGTAACTGCTTTGGTTTTGTTTTCGTTTTTCCTCTTTGGATTGATATATTAGTTTGCTGACTCGCTCAAGGATGAGTTGAAATAGAAAAGGACAATGCATAACTTTTTGAATTTGATTGTTACTTGTCACTGTTTGTGAATTTATGATGTAATCTTAGTTTACTGAGAGCTCTCAATTGTATAGTGTAGTTAGTTTTAGTTTAAATTTGTTGATACTCGATCTTATGATATGCTTTCTCTTCTTGTCGCATTTCATTCTTCTGCTCGCTCTAGCTCACAGAGCCACTATAAGTGTCTATTGCTTCTTTCCGTTTTACTGTTGTGTTTTGTCTTCTTTCTTCTTCTTTTGTATTGAACTTCTGTTTGCTGAATTTCTGAAGGATCTAGTTGAATTCGAAATGTATTCTGAAATTTATGATATAGTAATTGTTTTTTTAAACTTAAATGTAACTTTGAGTTTTAGAGTCAATTTTTGCTTGAAATTGTTGATACTCGATCTCACATATTCTATGTTGGAGAACTGGTATTCATTCTGTTGAATGCAGACGTTGTGTTGTGGATTTGTTTATAATAGGCCGAGATAATCACAATAATGCTTGATGGAAGCAATTTCTTCGTGCAATTCTGGGCAAACAATAATGCTGTCTTTTCCCAGAGGGTAAATTACATAGCTGATGGTAAAAATGTCATGGGTACAGAGAAATCCATAGGTTCTATGAATAGGTCAAGCGCACTGTTGAAAACTGTTGCAGGAGGGCCTTTGCCAGTTTTTTCATTGAGTACTGGGGACACAGTGTACTCTTGATGTATTAGTTCTCTGTTTGGTAGCATAGTGGCACCTTTGTTACCCTTTGTTTGTGAGAAAAACTTGTCTTACACAGCTAAGCGCCACGAGCATTAGTCTTGTGCATTATCAGTTCCGATTTTTATTAGCTGTCTCATAGTTCTGCAAACAATGGATGTCACTTGCTCTGGTTCATAAGCTCTTACACAATGTTACAGTTATCAAGTTCTCTGCATGGAGAGGCTAACAGAATAGTTTCTTGTTTCTGACTTTTTCTGGTTTCATTATTTACTTCTTGCAGGAAGAGCATTATGTTTCGAGGCTAATGTTCTCATGGCCTCAGGTATCATGTGTATCAGGTTTTCCAACAAGGGGAACTAGAGCTGTCTTTGTGAGCTACAAGGATTCTGTTGGCCAGGTGAGCTCATTAATTAGTCTTTGTGAAGTCATTACTAAATTTGCTATAACTGTGGTTAACCTCATGCTCTCTTTAAACCCCCATTGTTTTGAGCTGAAACTTCTTTCTTTCCAGGAACACTATTGTGTAGAGAAGTAACGAGATTAAGAATCAGACTAAAATGAAAGTAGCTCTACGGACAGGCAAACCTCCCTCACGCTTCAAATATCCAATGCAAAGAAGCGAACGGAGCATTAAATGAAGTTAAAATAAGAATGAAAAGTTGCATAGAAGAAACTTGAAGTAGCTAGTTTTCTGGAGGTACACGTGTATTATATGTAGTAAACTAATTGTTCTGAACAAGTTCTTTTAGGTGCATAACTTGAAGTTTCAATACTATGACGTGGGAGTGATGACATCCTTTTCTTTAAGACTTTGAAGCATCTGAGATTCGGACTCTCTAACTTAACTACTGCATTTTATCCAAGTCCTGTATCATCTGGTACTTAAGATAATAGACAGTCCTTCTGAGAACATATATCATGGGAAGTGATCACTTCACAGAACTGTTACACGCGTTGAATCATTCACTCAAGCTTCCTAGTTGTAATGTTTGCTTTAGCTTTCACATTTAGGACATTATTCTATTGAGGCTTTGTCATATAAAGGGCACACTGAAAGAACTCAAAGTGGAAAATATGATGGTCTGAGGCTTCTTTTCTGCTAATCCTGATACAGAAAACTATGTAGAAAGGTCCTATGATAAAACCACTAATGTTGGACTTCAATTATCCTGTTATTTTTGCAGATTCAGAAATTCGTCCTGCGGTTCTTGACAATCTACGAGATAGAGAATTTCATGAATGTTTTAAAGGTGCATAATTCTCTATTTTTCCCTCTACGAGTTCACTTACAATATACAACTTTCTTCCTTCACGTGCTTTTCGTATGTGAAACTCTTAGGGAAAGTTGGACAGCGCAAGTCCTGCTCTTCCGTGTCTTGAATTTGATTCAGTGATATCTTCTCAATCTGAGTTTATTCCTATCGGTGGAGCTTCACAAAGGTGACAAATACTTATTACTGCAGTTGCTTTGACACATTCTCCCGTGAGTTTAGCAAATTATGATATTAAAGTATAATTTACATAAGGTTTTTTTTTCTCAGGGACAATGAAGGATGGATATATTCAGCTTCAGGTGACTCTAGCTCCCATCATATGCCAGTGACCTGGGCACCTGGATTTTCTCAAGGTTCACATACAGAAGAAATGAGACTAAATCGCGAAGCTGAGGAGATTCTTTCAGCTTTTCCTCCCAGCTTCACGTCCTTCTTGATGAACTGCGGCCCTGAAGTTGATCAAGGTGGTTCTCATCACTCGACTTTTCATGAAGTTCCCCACTTTTTGATTCAAAACTAAACACCATTAATAATTGTTAACTGAATGCAGTTGCTGCACAGTCAAGTACGACAAAGGAGGTTGACCTTAAAGGCCAAATTGCGGTATTGTTTCTGTTTATATCTTTTATAGAGATCAACTAACATTCTGATTCGCTGAAATTTTTTAATTGGCTGGACGGCTCATAACTGTGTTCCATTTGTACGTTCCACCTGCTTATTGTCTTGCAGAAATATCTAGAAGATTCTTCATTCCAAGGTATGTCTTTAAATACTAATGCCCCTTTTCCAGGTTTTGGTCGATGGAGCATGCACATTATTTGATATTCCTTCTTTTTTTGTTTTTAAAATTTATTTGCTTTTTCCTTTTAATGGATGGAAAAGCCTTTAAATCACTGTTCTTGAAGTTAATTACTATTCAAGCCATGGTAAAATAAAGCTTTCTCATTAATATCTACGAGTTGTAAAAAAATCACTCACTGTTAAGAGAAGCAGCTACATGCAGATGCTGATTTGACTGGTTTAGAGTACTAATTTGCTGATATTGATAGATATGCTGGTCAAAGTTGAGGAAGTCATCCGTGAATTAGGAGATAATACAGTGCTGTAGCCGCAGTAGAGGTGATGCAAAAAATATTCATTACGGATTACCTATTAATTCTTCAAACAGGGGAGGCTTTTTTCATTTTCTTTCCCAATTTGCTCACAGAACACATCAAAACAAGCAAGCAGTTGTTCAAGAGAATTTTTCCGTGCATTGTCTGTTGAAGCAATTACATTAGCTATCTTAAGTAGAACTGGGAAGTACAAAATTGTGATCTCATTTTAGACAAGGACTTGCTTTGCACGTGGTGTTTAATTTGTTGTAGATGAGCAAGTCTCATCTATCATGCATGCCATTTGTATGTTTGTTATATTAGTCCTATGAGCTACTAAGCAAAAATTGGTTAAAACAAAAAAGAGAGGAACCAGTTCTGCTTTGATGCATGTTAGAGCCTTATATCCAGTTTTTCAGTTAACAGCCCTGCACTGTTTCCTGATCTGCCCCTGCTCACCAGTGAGCACTTGTATTGAAGCCAACTTGTTCATGGCCTTGCCCAACTTATTGAACCATCCCGATTGGTCATCACCAAACTTCTGGATATAGTCCTTTGTTCTGGGATCTTCACTCAAAAGCACATCTGATTCAAGTAGTCCTCTCTTTTGAGCCAGCTGCTTGTAGTAAATAGAATCCATCTTGTACTGTGTAGTGGTATCAAAAGCCAAAGTATTCATTTGGTTGGTACATGTGAATCTCATAACTCCAGCGAGCCTTGGATCTACCATGGCCGCCTTCTGAGGATTATCCAATCGGTAAAGGAAGCTGAAACAGTGTGCTACTCCAATGGAGTGGGCACCAATTAAAACCGCCAAATCCTCTTCATTCAGGCCCTTCCTTTTAAAGAGGTCAATCAACGTATCCACTGGATTATCAGGAAGTGGGAGGTTTCCATGAACATTTGCTTCAAGCGATTCCATTCCATCACGACGCCCACCAGGCACGTCGTAGTGAGGGACACCGGATACAACAAAGGCATCCCTTGATAAATATACCAAAAGATCAGCGCACGAGACTACGCCAGGGCATTCTGCCTCAAGCTCAGCCTTGATCTGGTCAATGAGATCAAATCCCCTAACTGTTGCTCCATTGGAGTTGGCGAGCTTCTCTACCCTTGCCCCACTTGGTGTCTGGTCTAGCAATAGCGATGCATCACATCCCTATACATTAGATAAATGAATTTTCATTAGACTTCACTGTTATTTTTGGTTATCAAGAAAGCACAGGAAAGCCTGTTTCCTGCGAAAGAAAGTGGACGAAAAGGAAAGTTGAAATATTTGGTCAATAGAGTAAAATTTGCAATTGTGTAGAAGTTAGTTTGGGCTTGTTCTGTTTTCCTTTATGTTTTGCAAGAATAATAAAATTTACTGTCATTGCCAGCTGTGGAGCAAAAAATTCTACTAAGAGGATTAAGAAAATGCGAGACTTGCCACACCCTGGATTCCAACCTGTGGCCTAATGCAATTCTCAAACCATCTTTCCACTTCATTAGAAGTTTTCGTTATGTCAAGAGGATTTAACAATTCATATGTATAAAAGAACAATTTGTTTTAACCAATTTGCGGTAATTTTCGATGATGGTAATTCAATTGAAACCCCTTTTCAAAACGTGGGAAGTGCAGGATCAGCTGATCAAGTACATATTCTCCTCAAAGTTTCCACATAATGAAACTGGTGCGAAGGATCTTACCCACCAAAATAAAGATCCATTCAGTCATTTTGAATTCATTAAACGAGCAGCTACATATCAAATGCAATCCAAAAGATTTGAAAGTATTGTAGAATTTCAGAGGTTTACCATATATGTTTCTTACCTAAGTTGCTCGGATACGGGTGCGGGTTTCCGACACGGGTGCAGATCTAGAGGTCAGATCTTTCGAGATGTAAATTCTAAGATTCGAGAATATGGATCCTAGTACGGATACGGGTGCGGGTATTCGGCTAAAAATAAATCAAAAATATAAAAATAACTCTAAAATGAGGATTTTTGTGGCATACTTACGTATAGCTGGTAAAGTAAAGAATTCTTTTTGTTCTCAAGTCGTAGATAAGTAAAGATTGATTTTCTAGATAAGGTATGGTGTTTTCTTCAAATTTACCCTAGTTTTGGTTCTGATTTCAATTGTATCCCGTCTCGAATTTTTCCGTCAATCGTGGTCAAAGTACCCAAAATCGTTTGACCATATCCGGTATGGATCTCATACCCATACCCATACCCATACTAGTGTCGTATCGACACGGGTGCGGCACATAAACTGCCGTGTCGGAGCAACTTAGTTTCTTAGTGAATATCCTGAGAACATTATCATAGAATCAACATATTGAGGTAAGGATTGAAGTCTTACATTGACAAAGCAATCATGCAATAGAAGGCGGGGAATTGCAGCAGCAATGGTGGAATCGTTCCCAAAAGCCCTGATCATGCCATCCTTAATAATCTTCTCAGCTTTTGGGCAAATTTCATCGTAAAATCCTACTTACCAATCCAGCACGTTTACGTAGCTCTTTAATTTCTTCTGGTGTTGGATGTTTTTGCCCTGGAGCTGGCTGTACAGGCACAGGTGTTTGTGTGGCTGATGAATTAGGAGTTTGAGGTGCAGCCCCATATCCTATTGTCACAGGTGGTAGAGTTGCTCCTGGAAATCCTGCAGGCACATTCGTAGGTGTTGAATTAACGGGTACAGGATTAGGCGTTGGATTAACAGGCTCAGGATTAGGTGTTTGATCAACAGGCACAGGTGTTGGAGTTACAGGTGTAGCATCTTCTTCAGGTTCACTTTCTTCATTGAGGTCATGATCATGATTTTTTTCCCGCAGATCATGCTGTTTTTGTGCCCTTTTCTTCAATGCCTTTTTCAGTTTTTTTCCCTTTTTACCATTTAGTTCAAAAATTATGTCATCATCGTCGCTGACATGAGCAACATTGTTAACATGGATTGGCACATCAATATTTTTATCAGAATCGTTCACTAGGAGAACTTCAGGAAGATGATCTGTAAATGCTGAGGACAGAGAAGGGAGGATCGTGAAAATAAGAAAAAGACCTGCAAAAATTCTCGCCTTCGCTGCCATCTTTCTATAGCATGATGGTTGTTGATAACAAATATTTGGTATTTATAAGCCTATGAACTTCTGAGAGGGAAGAACTTGAGGCTACCATTGTTATGTCTTTAGGTAGTTATTTAATTTTGGTTGGACCAATAATCTCACCCCTCAAAATAAGGTGGTCCTTTCTAACCATTTAAGTTTCTAGCAACATTTTTTTTAATTTGTTTTTCTATTCCATCGGGTCCAAAATAAGTGATTTTTTGTCCTTTTTCTTGTGATCCAAAATAAGTGATTTTTTTAGATTTCAAGAATGAATTAATTATTTTTTTCCTATATTGTCCTTGGTGCAAATAGTGTTGGAATATGTGTTAGGAGTGTTTATATGAGATAGTAAAGGTTATTATGATCAATTTCATTACAAATTAATATTAAAAGATGAATTTCTTAATTTGTATGAAAACATAAAAAAAAATCACTTGTTTTAAACTGGAGGGAGTAGTCGCCAAGAGTAGGAGAGCAGGTCATATAACTTTTGGTATGTGGTTGCGTTAATTTTGATGTATATAGGTTTTATTTACCCTGCATATATAATGCAGCCAAAAAAATTGTATAATAACTAGGTCTCATTGCATTGTAAAATTCATGCACATCCCTATAT